>JAJEJO010000145.1:1595333-1713158 GCA_020662805.1 Glaucomys volans | reverse complement strand
GGAGTGAGATAAACCTTGTCAGCCGCAGGGCTGCGGAACCTGAATCATGGATCCAGTTTCTCCCTTAGTCATCAATGGATTTAGGATGCCAAGTTCTATGGCCCTTCAGTTTTCTAACCATATAGAACTTCCTTTTGTGGCAGGAAAATAATTTAGGCCCTGTGGGCCTCATGAAAAAAACAAGTCAACAAATAATAGAGTTTTACTCTCTATTTTTCTCCTTTGAGACTGCCGCAAGTTTGTGAACCTGTTCGTGATGAAACTCCAGCGAATCCCACTAGATCCTCAGAAGCGAACATTTTTCTGTTTTACCAAAATGCAACATCAGGTTCAGACATGCCCTGCCAAATCCCACGTTTCTTCTAAATTCATCTCCAGAGCAAACTAGCTCATGGTTCATTTTGAAAGTTCTAGCAAATCGCCCCCCAAGTGCCAATATCTAACATAACTACATTGGGATTATTCCAAGAGAGGCTGATTCCGGGAGAAAACACAGAGGGAAGTAGAGGAAGCCTCTATCATATTCAAGTCATTCTCAACTCCCCAGGACCAAAAAGGCCCCAGGGCACATTGACAATCTTTGCTCATTACCAAAGAGACAGCGCTGGTCAGTTTCTCAGCAGGCAGCCGGGGTGTCTTGAGATACCAGGAGGTGGGAGACCTCCGGGCAATCTGCTCTGCTAGCTGGACCTTTGTAACGGCCTAAAATTATGATGCTCTCTCAGTGTCTGCTACTGCCCACATGTGGACTGTGAATCAAGGGACAATCGGTTCATATGCCAGGGTGACAGCAATGAATATTAATCACAAAGAAATGGAACAAACAGTGGCCGTGGTCAATTTTCTGAATGCGCTACTATGAACTGAAGGAATCTTAGGCATTTTAAAGAGAAAAACATCATGTTAATTCTTTTTTCTCATTTTGACCTTTTTTAAGTTATGGGAAGTATGTGTATTGTGTGTGTGTGCACGAGTGCATGTGTGTGAAAATGAGGCTTCTGTTGTTCTAAGGATATTCTCTGATTTGGCTTTTAAAATCAGATCTTTAAAACCTTCTACACTTATCCCAGAATAAGGACCAGTCTTGGTCAGTTGCAATTTTAAATCTAATATCCTGGCACAAATCCAGGCCGCCCACCACCACTGCCCAAGCCTCTCCTTCAGGCCAGTTGACTGCATTTTGATACTCAAGGGTATTTTCCTTTCTCACAGAATCGGACTATTCTTTTGTAGATTATCTGTCACTTCCCTCCCAGTACCATTTTAGTAGGAGTTGAACTGGGATTGCACAGCCAGATTGCTTCTCTGGGCATGATTAAGAATACGAAATCAATGCCATGTGAAGCATATAAGGCCTGAAGGCCAATGATCGGCTCTTAAATGAGTCATGGTGCATAAAAATCAGGTTAATGGCATGATTTCTCTAATTTACACAGTGTCCTAAGCTAATTGACTTCTTAACATCTTTAATGGGATGTAAAAAAGTCTGTGACCAAAGCAAACCGATGTACCCCTGAATGCACACATAAGGTACGTAGGGAGCTTTCTGCTTGGATATTCCTAAAACCATGAGTCTGAATGCCTCTGGGGAGAAGAGGGAGAGTGAGTGCTGGTGGGGGGACGCTTTAGCTCCATCTTGCTTGTTTGAAGTTTTTGGAGCAAGAATGAATGCATTCATGCATTACTGCTGAAATGAAAAAGAAAAAATTATAAGAATTTCATCAATCACTTAAAAATGGAGGTCTTGACTGAATTGCATGCTGCACCAGGGAATGGCCTTCCTCCTTGTGCACAGGGACATCTGCCACGTCTAGGACTATCTCCTCCCCTCTCCCTTCATTTTGACTCCAGCTCAGGGTGCTTAATGCAAAGGGGCTGCTTC
Source organism: Glaucomys volans (assembly GCA_020662805.1). Lineage (NCBI taxonomy): Eukaryota > Metazoa > Chordata > Mammalia > Rodentia > Sciuridae > Glaucomys > Glaucomys volans. The sequence goes on along the minus strand of JAJEJO010000145.1, from coordinate 1,711,276 downwards.
CCCATGGAGTAGAAAATCAACCTTCAGAGCACCTAGGGTACGGGTTAGCTTCTTCAGATGCCACTCCACCCTGGCCTCTCTCTGTTTAAAGGATGACTATGCATAAGTGGACCCTAGGAATTTCTCATCATTGACCTTGAACTTGCTAAAGGATTTAGACAGGGAGATAAATGGTAATGCTGCTCCTAGGTATCATATTCTGACCCAGACAGTGCTTCCCAAAAGCCAAACAGAGATCTGTCCCTGTAAAACTTAAAAGATGCTGCTGATGAATGTGCAGAACTGTTGGATGAATGATCTATTATTCTACAACAACAACCTGTTATTTAATCCTGTGAAACACCATCAGTGGTGATGTAGGCCTCAGGGCAGAAAAAGTGGCTCTGACCTTCCTGAGTTTCAGTCCCAGCATGATTTTGGGCAAATTAATTAGCCTTGATATTGTCATTTGCACAGGGGGAATATTAATGCCTACCTTGTCTATCTTGGGCTCTTTGGAGGAATAAAGTTTGTAGAAATGTGCCAAAAGGCCAATCGAATGGAAAGCAGTTTATTTTGCATCCCGTGTATTTGAGGATGAGTCTGATGGTCCCTTTTTACTTGTCCTCTTGGAATAGCTGTCCCCACCCAAGCTTGACTTTTTAAAATGAGATACACTTTCATTGACTTCTTCCTCAATCCAATTTAAATTTTCTCAATTCTTCCCTGAAAATAGAAAAAGAATATCTATCTAGCTTCATTTTTCTGAAGTGTCAGTTCCCCAGAAAAGTTTTAAATTTCTGCAATAGAAGCTCTCTTCTTCATTATGCTATTTTATACCTAAAGATCTGTCATATTTCACAGGACTCATGGTTAGGAGTGAAATGAAAGCTAGGTGCTGTGGACCTGATCATACTGTGGGAAGTTCCCTGGATCCTGAGGGAGAAGAGGCCACGTCCAGTTATCACTACACGGCCAGGTGACAAGTGGAGCACCTTGAGAATGGTCTCATTGCCTGTACAGTGGGATAAACTTCATAGGCTTGTGGTGGAACAGGTAGATCATTTACATACAAAATGTGCATGCCAGTTTTAAAGAGTTTTTGCAAATGTTGAGAGGAGTAGTGAAAGAAGGAATATGTTCCCCATGTGTGTGGCAACTGCAGCCAGCAGGATACCTGTATATTGGAGAGCTGTCCAAAACTGCAGGAAAGCAGTGACATTGGAATCTTTAGTCATGAACATTTGTCTGATTGAATCACCCCTTTTTACCCCATCACCTTCCATACATCCCCATGCTCTAGAATAAATAAAAGCTCCGTTGCCTGGTGGTGCCTGACTCAAAGCTACCTTCTAACCTCATGTGTCATACTGTCATTGAAAGACCCCCTTCTTTAGTCATGATAAACTGCTTCTCAGTCACCATTCCTTGAAATTCCTACCTCACTGTTTATCCATTGTTGGGAATGTTCTCTCCCATTTTTATGTCTTGACCTTTAAGACTCAGTCCAAATTTTACTTCCTCCATGATCTTCCTGTGAGTCCTACAATCTGAAGTAGTCTCTTTCTTTACAGTTCCACAAAGCTTTGCCAGGCTACTATTTCTACCATTCAGAAAAGCTACCTATGCACGTAACTTATCTTCCCAATCACACCGGAGACTCTTGAGGGTAGAACTCTGGGTCTACCTTCTAGAGCCTACACAGTCGACCCAGTATGTCCCACTTAGCAGGACTCAGTGCATGTGTGATGAGTGTGGGTGAGACATGGGGCACTCATGGGGCACAGACACCAGAGCACCAGAAGGAGACCCCAACTCCAACCCTCTTTAGGATATTGGGGGTTTGTGATAAGTAAAATCAGCAACACGTGGAACTATGGAGGAAAACCTTCAAGTGGTGATCATGCCACTGTGTAATTAGGTCTTAAACACTAACCTGTTTAGCTGGAATTCAGGGTCACTGCCATCACACTGTTTTCACTTCCACGTCACCAGACTTAAAACTTACACAACATACTGCCGCCATTGAGTTTATGGACTTGATGGGCGGTAAATGTCAGAGTTGGCGACTTATCAAGGACATAAGGCTGAGAGGGAAAACCAGTGAGAATGTTCCAGATCCTCACTCCAGGGTCCTTCCCAGCTCAAAACTCATCATTATGGTGAGATCTGGAGAGAAAGGCTGGGTTTTAAGACCTTTACAACCTCACTTCAATTTTGTGATTCTAGATGCCTGGATATTTCTCAGGATCTCTTGATCTATCAATGAGAATGTGCCAGGGAATCATTTTATGGACTCTAAACAGACTCTTCAAAGGGCGAGTGTGGATATGAAAGAAAAGCCAGCGGTGGTCTCTCTGCCACGGAGCTGTAAGGGACAGCAGGTTCTCAAGCAGGGATCAACTAGCATCCCGCCAGTGAGAACGGAATGCTGCATCTCCTCATCTCATGACCCTGATTCTTACATATTTCTGACACAGGAAATCATGTGAGTATGTGGTCTAAAGGTTCCCTGCACCTGTTCCCCTCCCCCACCTTGAGGGAGACTTCCAAGTCTTGCTGCTTCTTGCACACTGCCAGTGTCCTGGGATCCTTCCAGGGTCTGCTCTAGTGTGGAAATGAGGTTTGAGTGTTTACAGATATGGGGTGGTGGGAATGAATGTGGACCTCATGCTTCTAGCAAGCAGGATGGTAAGGATAAAGGGTTCCAACTGCATCTCCCAGCCAAGAAAAAAAATTACCAGATTAGGAATAACATAATCATGGGATTTCTTATATTTTTATCAATCACAACATATTTATATTCTGCCTGTTTAAAAAAGAGAGAGGGAAAGAAAGATTTGATATGGCTTCATTCAGTAAACACTGAGCCAGCTCAGATGCTCTGTTATGCAACAGAGTGGAGAGAGACACACCTCCTCCACTGTGACACCCTTTCTTGGACTGGGGATAAGACTTTGGTTTTGACAGAGCTGCAAGGGATGGGACCTTTGGCCTCTTGGTAAGTGTTCCCATTCCTTACTTGTAGACTTGCTGGATGGGGAACCGGTCACCAAATTGATGTGAAGCCAGTATATCCTTAACTTGAAACGTGAGGTCACATCAGGTGATTGGCAGGTATCTGCAGCTGGCTCCGTCCATAACCTGCCACCTGTGCCTGTACACATGGCGTGACCTCCATCTTTTTTCAAATGTAACTCAACAACTCAAAAAATGTGATGCAGATAGGATGCGGTTTAGGTGATGTGGGTTTTGAGCATACTAGGCTGACATCGCACAATCCGCCTCGACGCCTGCTTCCTTTTAATTTCTTACAACCTTAACTGCAGTAACTCAGGTTCATGTTCATGGATGCTTCTGAATCAGGTGGCTTCTAAGTTTCTGAGTGTGCCCCTATGCAAGAAAATACATTCTACATTGTGACCCAGTGCGCGCCTACACACACGAGCACACGCGCGCGCGCGCGCGCGCACACACACACACACACACACTGAACTGAGAATAAATTTCATGGGCTAATATCCCCACACCACGGGGGTATGCTGATGTGTTCCACACTCTTCTAACTAAATATAAATGTTCTTCTCAATGCATTCAGTTGATTTCATGACTTGAAATTGGAAAACCATTGTTTGAAACTCCAAAGGCCCAGAGGTTCAGAATCTTGCTTTATTTGTCTTTGTCTCTTCGGGCGCCTTTGTGCATGGAAGAACTAGTCGAGTAATGTTGTTAAAAACATCTTTTTCCAAGTAAAAAGAATAACCTCTCCGACTCTGCCTGAATAGTCTTCGGATTTCCCCACTGTGTTCCACCTGGAGCCAAGAGCACAGCGGGCACCCATCAGCTGCTTGCCAAAGTACCAGAGAAAGAAACAGAAGATTCATGCCTCAATATCCTCATTGAAGGAAGGAGTAAGAAAAGGAAGAAAACATGAAGAGAGATGAGGAGAGCCGACTCTGTTTATCCTCAAAGACAAGGTATAGGAACGTGCTGGTAAGGAGAATTCAGAAAGCCCGAGGATTTGCTGAGACTCACGCTGGCCGGCTAGGGCTCTGTGTGATTTGTGTTTTATCCTCGCTAGACAAACAGTGCCAGCAGGGGAACATGTGTAAATCAAAACGGCAGTGTAAGGTAGAGCATTCCTTCTCTCTTGACCTGCAGGCCCTTCTTGGACTCTTCAGCAAATTTGCTCCCTAACATCTCCAAGCACCCCAAAAAACTCATTAGCCCAGAATCAAAGCTGCCCATGTGTTCATTGCTTTTCTTTTCTTTTTTGGTAGAGCCTCACTTTATTTTTTCATTTTATTTGTTTTGTTCCCGATGGACCTTTATTTTATTTATTTTTATGTGGTGCTGATGATCGAATCCAGGGCCTCACACAAGCTGGGCAAGCACTCTACCACTGAGCTACAACCCCAGTCCCTGTTCATTTGCTTTTCCTATAGCATTAATGTTACACATACAACCAGGTATGTGTGCTGAACTTAAGTCTAAATGCATTTAGTTTAAGAATGTTTCCCTAATGGAATTCGTTCAAGGTATGCTCCGTGTCCTTGAGAGCTTGGTCTGTGTCAGGTGTGGTGCTAGATCCTGGGGCAGAAAGAGAAGAGAAACCTGACCAGCTTTCAGTGTGGTTGGTGGTCCAGCCATGTGCACAGGGACCGTGCAGCTGTATTCCAAGTGTTGTGCAATAGGTCTAAGCAAAGAGCCTTGGATACCCAGACAGCCACAGGGAGGCGACATTTAAATATGGCTTTGAAGATGAGGGGGGGACATCAAAAGGAAACAGATAAAGGCCATTTGGACAGTAGTGAGGAATACGGAAACTTGGCAGGAAAGTGCAGGATGCTTTAGGATTAGTTAGAGGGCAGGTGTTTTTGTTGCTTACAGGTTTGTGGCACAAGTGCAGCAGGAATAAGCTGATATCAGTTGAGAAGAATCTTGGGCATCATGGCAGGGAGTCAAGTATTTATTGGGCACTTAAACATGTACCAGTTTGCTTATTCTTTAATTGCTGAGAAGTAGTGTGCAAATCTTGTCCTCCCCAGTGTGTGTGATGTGGAATTATAGTGCCGGAAGGGGACAAGGTTATTTATTCCCAAACTGCTAATTTTATACATGAAGAAACAAAAGTCATTTTGTCATTTGGCTAAAAGGGTCTTTTCCCAGGGATTTGAGAGAGCTCAGCCTATTTGCATATAGATGGAAAGCAATCTTCCTGCTGCTGTTGTATAGATTGGCTGTTAGTCAAAAAGAAAAACAGCTCACTGTTTACTTGAGCCGAGCAGGAAGGAAGTGCAAGAGCAGGTGGGTGGACCCACCCACGATCTCCATGCTCAGGACACAGAGGAGCTTGGTGTAAAGGTGGCTCGGACTGCACACTTGCCAAGGGCACTGAGCTGCCAGAGGAGTCAGTAATCAGGTATCTGCATGCTGAAGGTAAGGACAGGCAGGAGCTCCCAGACCCACCATTGGTCAGGAACACATGGGGAAAGCTGTCTCCCCCTGGCATCTAAGAGCATTCTGCTCAGGGCAGGACTCCTGTTTGGGCAACAGCGAGGGGTAGGCTTGGGCCGAATCCCATGAACACCCAGAGTCTGGGATTACCTGCCTACTTTTCTGGGTCCTTCCTCTGGACTGTAGTGTGAAGGCCCTGAGAAGAAGTGTTAAGTCACCACCCGGTAGAACTTGCGAAATTCTTCCTGGGTGCCTTCCTTCAGGTGGGCCGCTCCTGACTTCATGGGCATCAAGCTCCGGGTTGCAGGTCCCCCTCTGGAGCTGAGGCTGGGTTCATCCCAGGCCCAGGACAAAGCCAGGGGCTCTGCATAAGCAGGCAACCGCTTGCTGAGAGAGACCTCATCCCCTAGGAGCAAGAGTTGAGGTACATGAGCAGCGTCCAAGGCAAAAGCTCAGTCCTGGGGGGACTGACCAGCAGTGGGACCTCTGCTCCAGTCCCAGCCCAGTCCACCAGATGCCAGATCAAGCCAACACAAATCAGTGCCATTCCACTAACACTTTCCTGAGGAAGATTTAGTGGCTTACGAGATTGGCACAGCGGGCCTAGAGGCCTGGGGCCTCCTCCACATGTTCGTATAAGGAAAGAACACAGCGGCGGGTGCCTCCATCTCCCAGCAGGAAGCGAAGACACCAGGCATTTTGCAAAGGAACAAAGTTGATGGTCAGTCATGGAAAGCTAGATAGATGTGTTCAAGGGAAGACTCCAATTCCCACACAATACGGGAGCTGCTTCTCTCAGTTTGACACAATTATAAATAAAGAATGAGAAGATGGCAGGAGGTGAGGGGCTTGCAGCTAAGCCATGGAGAGGCCGACTTCTCTCCAACCCAGGGGGTCGCAGCACAGGGAGGGGCCACACAGGCTCCGTGCAGCAGGGTCCTCTCCGTGGTGCTGCTACAGTATGCTCAGTGACGGCTTCTCATCCAGGCCACAGCGGCAGCGGTCACTCTTTCCTCGTTTCCATGCAGGTCACAAGCAACCAGTGAACATGAGAGCTGAGGTCCGAGTGTCATGGTCCTTTGGTGAATTTGGGAGAAGGCAGGAGACGGGAGGAAGGCCAGCACCCTCTCACCCTGAGGGCAGGGTATTTCTGGGGGGAAAATATTTCTAATGCCTAACAAGGCTTACTGTTTAATTCCCAACAAAATACAAAAATGTGACTTTAGTTTAAATAACCCCTGATTCACTTCATGAATTCTGGAATATTGCTGTCTAAGGACGCTCCCCCAGGTGCAACTTTGGGTCTGGGTCAGACACTGCCAGGCTTCACATTTGCTGCTGAATTTTTGCTTAATTTGCAGAGAATGTCTACTTGCCAGGTTGGCTCAGAAATTCTAAAAGATCCCTCTCCTAGGACTCTCAAGAGTTCCATCCATCTCTTTGATATTCTTTCTATGACCGAGACCTAACTGTGGGGCTGAGTTCTCTTCCTTCCAATTACCTCCATTGAATGGTCAGAACAGGTACTAGTTCAGGGTGGGACGAGAAATTCACTTTAAAAAATTCACATACAAAGACAAGTGGTTTTCTCCAGGATTCTGAAAGTGCGTTTCTTCCATCAATCCAGAGGGCATTGATGAGGCGCGTGGTGGAGAGGGTTTTGAGAAAGGCATGGATGGGAGAGACCCCTAGCCTGACTGATGCCCCTCTCCTGCTCAGGACTCACGTCCTGTAGAGTGACCACAGAGAGCTCACGTGATCACAGGTGACAGAGGGTTGTAGACAGAATGAAGATCTTAGAAAGAGGCTCATTTGATGTATTGCATTCAGGGTTGAGTTGAGCAGAAGTGGATGGCCTTGCCAGGGCACCCTGGAGAGGAGGGCTGGTTGGGGTTGACCCCCTCCGGAGCCCTGGCCAGGGCTCCTATGTTTAAACAGTGCTGCTTTACCACTCCCCGGCAGGTGACAAAGCCCCAAATAAGGAAATGTTGGCTGGTATTGCCATTTCTTATCTGCCCTTTAACAATATAAAGCCCACATTTAAACACAAAACCTGCAAACTTAAAGAAAGATGATTTTGAAAATCTCCTTATAAAATGAATAGGGGCATTTACCACCTCCTCAGCCACTTGGTACTAAGTGTCCTGAAATCAGGACCACGGAAACACCAGGCAAGCATCTGGTTGTGGAGGGTGGGAGGGGCTGTGAGTGTCCTGCAGGGTCACATATAGGAGCCTGGGGTGTGCACAGCGCACAGGGGCCGTGTCACCTCACATGGCCTGGCTTCTCGTGAGCAGCTCTCAGCCTGTGTGTTCTGCAGAGAAACCTCATTTCCCAATCTGGGGGGCACAGTGTGAGGACCCACATATGCTGCCCTCAGTCACACACACTCAGGCTGGGGGTGGGGAGGGGAGGAAGGCAACCCGTTTCCCAGCACTCTGCATACATTATCCCTTTGAATACCGACAACAACCTCCAGAAGAACATGCTTTAATCTGTATTCGGCAGATGTACGGATACAAGCTCCGAAAGAATTTCCCCAAATACACAGAGCCAACAAATGAGCAGGGCTTGTTTCACCGAGGTTCTTCCGTTTTGACAATCTTTGGTGCTCATATAGGCGATTTCTCAAATAGTCCTTCTTAGGTCGAGTTCCATGGCGTGGGTATCACTTTGCCATTAAGTAGAATTCTTTGAAAGAGACAGATCTTGAATTTAAAGCATTTTCCAGGTTCTTTAAAAGCAGAGATGGGTACAGTATTGGGGCAGGGAGATGGAAGGATAATTATAAGGAACTCCTAGTAGTATCTCCAAGAGTCAGGCAGTGTTCCAAGAGCTTATCAGACACCCAATCATTTGATCCTCACAGGGATCCTGGAAGAGAGGTATCTTTTTATTCCCATTTCAGAGACATGGGAACTGAGGACAGAGAGGTGAATCGTCTGCCCATAGTCACAGCAGCGGGCAGATCTGGCTTTGCCCACTCTGAGATGCCGCTCTTCCTATCCCTCCCCAACTGCAGACCATGCGAGTGAAATGGTTTCCAGAAAGGTTGGTACAAGAAGAACTCCTGAAGACTGGCATGATGGGATTCATCTGAAATACACATTTTTAAATACGATACTGGATAAATACGTGCAATGATGGATAGCACATGTTTCTGAACCCTACCATTTCTGGACAAATTCTTGATCTCAATGGAAATTAAGCCAATCAACTTTTAAAAGGTTGAAATCATTGAGATCTTGCAGCTAGTTAAAGAGTGGGCTGTACTATTGAGAGGGCCTTGTGCCAAACTGAGAGAAACACCAAATCTTCTGGAGGGACAGACCATGCTGGCAGAGCTAGTGATTCTTCTTACTTTGTGACTGAGGAGATGGAGGCTCAGAGAGGCCAAGATTCCTCTGTTGGAGTTAGCTGTCACACTGCTGTTTCTACACACATCTACACAATCTACTCATCACACAGCTTCATTAACTCCATTCTGCCTTAACCGCAAAGAGATGGAAGGAAATTAAAACAAAGGAACAAGATCAAAAGCAGGTTGACATAAAGGACATTTTTAAGAAGGCAGGTTCTGCATACCTGCTGAACAGATAGACTGTTTCACAGAATCTACTCTGGTACCCAGCGCCCTCCACACATCCTATCCATTAGCAGATCCTTTTGGCTCTACTTTCAGTACATCTCGAATCTCAGTCCATGACAGGATTATTTCCTGCAACAGCTTCCAATGTGGTCTCCATCCATCATTGACCTCCCGCCCTCTGGTATTTGCAGCAGTCAGAGGGCACTTCTGAAACATGAATCAGATCTGCTGCTCCTCGGGACGAAATCCCCCTGGCCTCCTCCCTTTTACTCAGGGCAAAATCCATGCGCACACTACAGTACGCAGCTACCTCCCTGGGCTTCCCTCGCGCCCTTCCCCATGCCCTCTGCACTGTGGCCTTTGGCCTCTGTGCTGTCCATGGACACTCCAAGGGAGCTCCTGCACCTCTTCCCTCATCTCCTCCAACTGGTCTCTTCCCAGAGAGCACATCACTGTGAGCAGTTCCTGGCCTGAATGCTGTGCCCAGGCTGTCCAGCCCTGCACACGTCATAGGGCCACCCTACCAGGCTCTCCTCTGTAACCACTCCTATCAAGGCAGTTATTGTCATGTTACTTGTGTGTGTATTATGCGTGTTTCAATCTTTGTGTGTATATATACATATGTTTATCAAGGTATGTGTCTCTGCATTACATGTATCTGTGTGCATGTGTGTTCTATGTATCTATATATGTGTGCATAGCTCTGTGCATTTATATACATGTGTGTCTATGTGGGTATACGTGTGTGTGTCTATGTGTGTATCTACAGGAGTATATCTCTGTGTGTGCATGTGCGTGTGCATGTGGTGTATGTTTGTTTTTCCTAATAGGAATATGAGCAGGACTGTGTTCAATTTACCATTCCATCCTTGAGTTTATGTAACATCATAAAAATGATGTTTGATAAAAACGATTTGAACGAGGAACGAATAATTTACAATCATTTAACAGTGACTCTGAAACACGAGAAAGTTAAATTATTTCTCATTTATTATGAAAAAGAAAGTAAAGAATTGTGTGGTGCATTTCATGATTTTTTTATTTAAAGCATATTAAAATTACTCTAGCGCTTACTTCAGATACTGCAAACATCTTTGCAGTTTGGTATGGCTTACTGTCCTAAGTTTATGAGCAGTTGAGTTTTTACTGTTAGATAGCAATGATGTTGATTTTTGTTTTTAGTGGATAGAATTTGTTTTCAAGAATTTTTTATTCTCTGTGTGTTGTGAAATATAGGCTAGTGTCTAGGTTTATCCAATCTGCCAATGCTAGGAAGAGGTGATGCCCACTGAGACAGCTGTTTCTGGGTGCTGGTCTAAACGTATTCCCCATCCTAAGTCATTTGTTCCTCAAATAAATCTCTGGGTGGGAATTATTATCACCACCAGTTTGCTGATGGGAAACTGAGGTATGTGGAGGTAAATGATCCCAACCAAGGCCACACAGCCAATTAGCGGTGAGGCCATGATGTAAAAGCCAGTCTGTCCACTCTTCAGTCATCCATTAAAAAAACACCTTTTGTGTTTTTATAATGTATCAGGAACTGAGTTGAGTAACCAGGACACAAAAAGTGACTTCATCTCTATCATCATGGCCATCAAAGCACGGAACCCAGGAGGGGACCAGATGCCAGGCTGCTGAGGAGACTCGTTCAGCCCTGGGGAGAGGCACACCAGGAATACCCAGGTGAGGGAGGAGTGTCCCGCCCCACCCTTCATTCCTACTTTAACCGTGGGGTCAGGAGGCCTCGCGGAGTGATCGAGAGCTCCCCTGCGTTCCCTAGGGTCCTCCGCTGAAGCCACAGAAGAGAGAGGCTATTTCAGTAGGAGCTGCCTGAGCCTCGCGCTGGGCTGTGGGTGGCCTTGAATGTGGAGCTCTGCGGCATGCACGCCACCCTGCTGCACTTCATCCAGGTTTTTCTTGACATCTGAAGAGGCAGCCTCTCTAGGGAGTATATTTTTGCATTTCCCCATATGGTGCTTTTTGTCTCCTCACATATATTGCCAATAAGACTTGTGAGTTCCACCGCAGGCCAGCTCTGCAGCTTCTGCTTAGCGTTGGCCTTGAGGGAAATAAATCATTTTTTCATGGTTTCGTGTCCCTCCCTTGGTTGTGGAAATGATACTTCCCCCCATTTGCCCTCAGCGGATGGATGCACCTTCTTCTGTCTTATTTCCCTTCTATTTTGTATATTGCTCATAGTTTCTTTCATGCATGATCATGTTTGCTTCTACCCTTTATCAAAAATCTATTTAATAAAGCCCTACTTCTATATTTATTTATGGTCCTATTGATTGCTTTCCCAGATTCTTCTCATTTTTTTCAGTCCTGTAGACTAAGGTACTTTTTGCTCTATTTATTCCTGGCCACAGTCCTCTCCTTCAAATATGGGCTACTTTGATTTTGTTTAATTCACAAAATACTGAAACCAGAGGAAGACGATTGGAGTTGAAAGGCAGGCTCCCTCGAATTCCTAATAGCGGAACAGGTGGGGCAATTCAGTGTGTGTAATTTCTAAAAAGACTTAAAGAAACATGTGGGCATGAAATTCCCCGAGCTAACCGTGCTGAGTGCACAGTTCTGATGCCCCGAGAGCTTCCATCACTGCAGCATCAGCCTGTCCACTCCAGGACCCTTTATCTTGCAAAACCAAAGCTCTGTCCCCATTTAAACTGTCACTCCCTGTCCCTCTCTGCCACCAGTGCGGGGTGGCCTCCACTCTGCTTGCTCTGTGGTGTGGACACTCTAGGGACCTCCTGTGTGGACTCATTCAGGGTTTCAGGGCTCACTGCACTGAATCCAAGGTCCCCAAGCTTCTCCAAGTTGTAGCATGAGCCAGAATTCCTTTTCTTTCGAAGGCTGAAGGATACGCCCCTGAAGAAGCACCACCTTTGGTTTACCCATTTATCCACGAGGGGACCCTGGGTTTCTTCCACTTTTTGGCTACTGTGAATAAGGCCACCGTGAACACGAGTGTGCACATATAGATGCAGAGTATGAGTGGCTTTAAAGGCTCAAACCCACACAATGACAAGAACACTCCTGTCATGAGAATTCACGGCTGTACACCAGAGCTGAGAGCCTGCGGGGAAGCCCTGCAGTCAGACGGGGCTTGGCTGAAGAGGGGATGTGGAGTGGGACTTCCAGGGTGGCAAGAGGTGAGATGTGAGTGCGAAGACAGAGGGCGGGCACTCGGCGTGTTGGTGCTGTGCACAGTGATCGCAGGAGCTGAGTGAGACCAAATGGAGAAGGGGTGGGAGGGGACATCCTCTAGGTTAGAGAGGGGCTGGCCAGAGTGAGTGCTGTGGTGCTAGGTGATTAACAGCAAATGCAGAAGATTAGGAATTGAAAGTATTTACACACAATCACAGCAAGGGAGAGAGAAGAAGCGTGACTCAGAGCAGCACAGGCCTCCACTGGCCTCCACTCTATGCTGAGACTGCAGGCTGGGCGGGACTCCTGGGCCCTTCCTAGAGTTCGCTCCAGCGGGTGCTGGTGGAGATGTGCACTGTGCACAGGTGAATGAGCAAGCTGTGAAGGATCCTGGGAACTCATTGAGAGCGCTGGCGCTGCAGGCCTCCTTTGGAGGAATGAGGCCTGACTGGCAGAGCTATGAGAAATGAAGGTGCTGGCCCTGGGGTGCTTACAGCGAGGAGGAGGAACCCACCAGGCCAAAGCCTGGCGGTCTTTGGTTACTACCCTATTTATACCTGTAGCCAACTTCGAAATGTCTTGGCTCATCCTAAGTTTCTTTACCATTCTGTAACTGCTGGGTGTTTTAACAGGTGCTCATCTCTTCCTCTCTGTCCTGGATGTGTTCTTAATCAGCATGTTTTTTCTAGAAGGCTCACTTGGAGTCAATGTTTGTCCATTAAAATACTTACACTTCTAAGGAGGCAGACACACAAGCATGATGCTAATTAATGGCGATGCTAATTGTTTTTTTAGACTGTCTTTATCCCTTCAGGGAAAAAGAATCAATAGATTCCTTAATTATCTCCTGCTGATCTGCAAACAGAGGTTTTGATCATTTCCACCGAACTCTGTGATTATATGCCGTAGATGGAATTCTGCCGCCTCGTTCGGGTATTGAGTGGTGGGACTGGACGGGCCTGTGCGTTGAGCCGGGGAGGGAAGCCGGGTCTACCCTTCACACCGAGCCACCTCGGGGAAGGCACTGAGTCTGCTGTGTACACTATTCGTCCTAAATGGAAGAAGACAGCTACATTTGCTGACTGCTCTCTGTCTTAGCAGGGGCATGGTGTCATTGGATATAAAATTACAAAGTTCTTCTTTTCTCAACTCAGGATGTAAAACAAATGGATATATTTTGAAGGCAAGAACAAAGAAGTGTGAACCCACGGCAGGCAGATCCGAGTGAAGGAGGCGTCCTTGCCAGGGGGGCTGAGGGCACCACCTGCAGCCTGGCAGTCTCCTCTGGTGGCAGATGGCCATGCACATGCTCCGCAGTCCTGGGGGACCTTGCGGGCTACTTTTGCTGGTTATTATCCGGGAGCTGTTTTCTTTAGGTGTTTGTGAAAGGTCAGCGTCTGATCCAGTCCCACCCACGATCACACAGTTATAGTCTCCTGACTGTGTTTGTCACCGTTTTAGCATCATTTGACATTCTATCTGCTTGCCAGTTTTCTCTTCAATTTCTTTTGGGAAACTATTTTTTGCCCAAGTTTGTCATTTTATTTTTAAAAAAATCACAAAAGGGTCCTCTGAGTTCTTGAGTTGCTCACTTTTTCAATCTCTCCTATTTGAAAACCTCATATGAACAACTTTTTAACATGTATTTGAGCCTTACCATAAGTATCTAATTATTTTCTGAACTGCTTCTGGAAGATGACCCCAGCACATTAGTAACTTATCAAATTGGGTATATTTTAGAGACTTGATTATAATATTTTCTTTTCACAATATTGGCTTGAGGCTGAGAGGGGAGGGAACAGGATTAGTTATGGCTGCCATGCTGGATAAACAGAACGGGTAGACCTGAGAGCCAGGCTCTGCTTTGGTCATCACCTTGGTGGCCTCCCTGGACCAAGACTGGAGGAATTTGTCAGCTTGGGCTTGTTGACCCTCTTGGGAGCATCAGATACCATCAGATACCATCCTGTATAAGGCACATGGTCTGAGCCCGGGAGGCCTAGAAGCTTCTTCTAGCTCTACGATCCCAAAGGGCTGTGGGTCTGCACAGTCCTCCCTGAAGGGACTATGTCATCCGCTCTGAGGCTCGGTGTCCTGCCTCTCTTCCTTATCTGCCTCCCTCATTGAGTTGTTTGGACAGATAAGATGGTGTGGGACACAGGGCTTTGACATCTATAACACACAGTGCAAACACTCGAGGGGATTAGCTTAGGTCTGAGGATGATTCTCTCACCTTGGCACAAATCTGTGACAACATTCTACCATTGTTTTGTCAAATTTCAGCTTCAAACGCCCGAGTACCTTGCTGAACCATACTTTCTGATGTATTCCTTTTTTCTACTTTAAAAAAAATTTTTTTAAATGTTATTTGTTCTAATTAGTTGTGCATGACAGTAGAATGCATTTATACATTTTGATAGATCCGGCATAAATAGGGCGTAATCTTAATTTTTCTGATTATACATATTGCAGGATCACATCAGTCATGCAATCTTACACGTACGTGAGGTCATAATGTCTGTTTCACTCTATTGTCATTCTTACCCCCATGCCCCGTCACCTCCCTTCACTCCCCTCTACCTAATATAAAGTAACTTCTTTGTTAAATTTTTTTTGTTATTGGACACAATACATTTATTTATTTATTTATTTATTTATTTATTTATATGTGGTGCTGAGGATGGAACCCAGTGCCTCACACATGCTAGGTAAGCGCTCTACCACTGAGCTACAGCCCCAACCCATCCTTTTTTCTTTTTATAATACCAATGTTCTAGTCCAGTTCTTTGCCACATTATCACTGTGAGGAAGCTACAGTGGTTGGATTTGTTTCTTCATATGTATCCTTTATATTTTTCCCTAGAACATGTCTAACTCTAAGTACTTCTGAGACTTAAGTCCCAGCATAGAATCAAGTTATGGATACCACTGGGTGGTTATGAAAGGGTAAGCATTGTGAATTATTACTTAGTTGTGTGATTTTTTTTTTAATAGCAGGGATTGAATTTAGGGGTGCTTAACACTGAGTTACATCCTCAGATCTTTTAATTTTTTTTTTTGAAATTTTGAGACAGGGTCTCACTAAGTTGCTTAAGGCCTTGCTAAGTTGCTAAGGTTGGCTTTGAACTTGTGCTCCCCCTGCCTCAGCCTTCTGAGTCACTGGGATTACAGGTGTGCACCAGTGCACCAGGCTAGTTGTGTGATTTTTGAACAATATAATAGCTTAGTGGGTTAGATTTCCTCCCAGAAATATTTCTACTAAGCTTCTCTATCAGCTTCCTAATGTACAGCTTCCTTCAGTTTTTGAAAGCTGTGTTCTGATTCTGGAATTTAAGAATTCTGTTCTAGATAAATTTAAACTTCGACAATGTAGTTTCCAACTTCACTCCTTTGCCTTCGACATGGAATTGGGTGCTGGTGGCATGGCTAAAGGTTGCTCCTCCTTCTAGTGTGTGAGATGAGGCCCTGTCACTTGGTCCCTGTTTGCCACCCAGCACCGGGTGATGCATGCCTTCTGTTAAGACTGGAAAGTGAGGACTTGGAATGTGCACCTGAGAATTACTGGGAATATCTTGATGACAATGTGGCAGGGGAGTTATTTGAAGAGTAGCGTTGATGCTGGAGTGAAGGAATTAGAGGGGCTTGCTGCAAGGCCTGCTGGGAGGCAGTGCAGGTCTACACCATGTGCTACATTGGTTAACTGGGTAGAGATGCCAAGGGCCATTTTCCCTTCAGGCCACACAGGGTTCAGTGTTTAAAGGGCTGAAATAGACAGGAAATTGCCCTGACTTCCCGGGGGCTACCTTCTGACCAGCCCATCGTCAGTGGAGAACATCATACACCAAGCTCACCTCTAATGCACATAGCCTGCTGAACGTCACAGCTCAGACAGTGTGCTGTGGAGCTACTGGCTGTCCAGCCTCGTGGTCCCCAGCTGACCGGGAGCTGTGGCTGACTGCCACGGCCCAGCATCTCAAGAGCGTGTTGTACTGCTCATTGCTATTCCAGGAAGAGACCAAAACTGAAAATCTGGAGTATGATTTCTACTGAATGCATGATACTTATGCACTATCTAAAGTCAGAACTTGTAAGTCAGACCTCTGTGAGTCGGGTGTCACCTGGGTAGCATCAATGAGCATTGGTTGCTTTGTCCTAGAGGAAGGTAATAAGGGGTTTTGAATTTTAAAAACGCTTTCTTCTGCCTGTGGGATGACCACGCAACCCACTGAGTCGGCATGTGTAGACCTTTCCACTGCTCTCTTGGGTTGGTCTGGAGGCACACGGCAAGATGGAAGTGAACTGGTGACATTGTGATAGACTGTGACTCTCAGGTTGCCCTGTTTGTCAACTCAAGAGACAACAGGAAAGAAGAAGTCATCTCATTCAAGAACTCCACCATGGGAGTTCCTGATGAACAACCCATAAATCCAGGTTCTCTCATTTTTAATTGGCCATTTTCTGGATAGTATTAAATTGCCTAAAGAAATGAGTTTCCTCTGGAATGCAAGATGGCAGGGTTCAATTTTTGGCCACTTGTTTTGTTGTCTTAGAGATCAAAGTGGCATTTTCCTGCCAAGGGTTCTTTGGATCTCAGGGATTCAGAAAGGGGTTGTGTGAATGCCCCAGAGGTCCCTCCTTGTGTGACACAGAGGGTGTGGCCTCACCCACATCCTTGCTGCCCAGTGAGCACAGGGCCAGCAGGTGGTTGGCAGGAACCCCTAAGATAGGCTGTGTTTGGAAATGGTGGTCAGAGAGGGGAGCCACGAGCAGACCAGGCCAAGAGGAGGGCCTTGCCCAGGTGGGAGCACAGTAGGAATTCCAGGTCAATCATCCAGCCTGTTCTTCTGCAAAACCAGAAGGAAAAAGGCTCCTAACACTGTCCTTTCAGCCTCACTACAAATGACACATTCACAGTGATCCCATTGTGACTGGTGTTAGTATCATCTGAGCTGCTTCAGCGAATCTTTCAACACAAAATACCTATCATGGCCATCTCACTCATGCCTCAGTCTTTCCGCCAATCTTTCACATGGGCTTTTATACGTTATTGAACTCTTTCCAACCGATTTCTGCCTGATAGTTAAACAATCAACTATTTTTCTCAACATTGATAGGAAATAATAGAAAATTGATACAGGGTGAGCAAGAAGGAACTGTGGACTCCTATTTATCCCACTCTGAAGGGGGACAGGCTCCAAGATGACAGCTGATCTCTAGAAATATCAGACACATCTCTGAGGAGCACGTCCCCGCATCCTCGGCTTGGGCTGCAGCTAGGCAGGTGTAGCTGAGGGGCAGGGAACGGAGTTGACGATGGACACATGATAAACTACATTTGTGGGAAGCACGGCGTGACTGAGTTCCTCTTCTGTTTCCACAAGATCAAACCAAACCAGAATGGAGTCACTCATGCCAAGGGCCAGGCAATCAAACAACTTTCAAATGGGCCAGTTTTCAGAAAACCAGGAGACTCATAGCAACCCAAGAAAAGGGCCAGTTTACCTGAGCCAGCAGGTACGACTTTCTAAGACTTCTCCAAATAAATGTCCCTGGTTGAAGTCACCCAGTCTGTGGTAATTTGCTGTCGCAGCCTAAATCGGCTAAGAAAATGTGCTAAACAGGGCATTCTATTACTTCTTGCGATTGCCAAACCTTCAAATACAGCAGCTTTATTATCTCTGTGTGGTAGATGCTGAAATAGACTCAGAAAAAAAAAAAAGTCAGTTCTCTGAAGTTGCATGGCTTGTACGTGGCCCCTGACAAGTGAATGGGTGGATGTCTGGGGGCCAGCAGGCAGTGATGTGGGGTTCACGACGGGAAAGAATCACAGTTCGGGGTCAGGAAAGGAAAATTTCTTTTCAAAGATTTGAGTTGAAGGATCTGTGCTTGTGGTGTGGTATGTATGGTAGTGTGTGTATGTGGTGTGTTGTGTTATATGAGGCATGGAGTATGTTGTGTAGTGTGTATGGTGTGTACTGTGTGTGGTGCGTAGTGTGTGTGGTGTGTCGTGTGTGATGTGTGTATGTTGTGTAGTGTGTTGTGTTGTGTGTGGTGTGGCGTGTGTTGTGTGGCTGCAGGTGAGCTTGGTATTGACTGTGGCCATGCTGGACTCCAGGACAGCCCGGGCCTCGAGGCTCTGGCCTCTTTGTGCTCTCAGTGCAGCTGTCCTCAGGGACAGGCATTGCCGCTCCTTGTGGAGAGGGTGACAGGCACAGCAACCCCTGGGAGCACCGTGTCAAGTGTCACGCAAAGCGCTCATCAGCTCCCAGAGCCTCTTGTGTGCTTTATGAGGCGGATACTGAAATCATCCCTCATTTACAGGTGAAAATCGAGGCACAGAGAGGATGGAGGTAATTTCCGAGGTCATACAGCTCAATCTAAAGCTTTAACAGGCTTTGACCTTGGCAGTCTCACATGCTGGCTCTTGGCCTGGAGGTTTCCCAAGGAAGTCATCACGCTCAGTACCTCCTGGATCAGGGCAAGGGTGGGTGGCCTGGGAGCAATGTTCTGAGCTTGGTGTCTGGAGGTCTGGGGGCACATCCCTCTGGGCCACCTGTTCCTCAGTTGGCCTCCTTTTAAACAAGGCTATTGGATATCCATCCGACTACGAACTCTGTGGGGATTAGCGCAGATCTTATTAATACGGCTCCTCAGGAAAACAGGATTACATGGATTAAAAATAAAGAAAAAAGAAGGGCAGGGTGCAGCAAGGGGAGTAGGCAAAGCCATGGAAGACCATGGCTTTGAAGCAGGACAAACACTTCCTCAGCCTGAGTCAGCCTCATGGGAAGAGCAGCAGCAGATGCTGGTCACGTGAGGCTGTCTCTGCACTCTGGATGCTTCTCTGAGCTCTGCACTTGGCCTGCTGCAAGGCCAGCTAGAGAGCGCCCCCAGGATGCATCCTTGGGGTGCCAGACCTGGGAAGAGGGAGAGGTGGACGCGGGCAGGCAGCTTCCCCTCACCTCTTCTTCCCTGAATGAGGAGATCTTACCAAAAATGCATCCCCCATGAACCAACCAACCAACTAAATTAAAAAAGACAAACCAGACTGAATTTATTGAAATTGGATGAACCCCAATGACCCAGAGATACTATCTAATTTGTCATTGAGATAAAAGTGCTGCAGGATAGTGCTGTCCCGCTGTGAAGACCCCACTTAGAGTGTGACCATAGAGACCCGGACCCAGACCTGAGGTGCCCATCAGACCAGGAGCCACGTGCCCCTTGACAGCGGCTTCTCCTGTGACGTGATTGCCTGTGGGCCTCTGATCTGGCCTGTTCTTTATACTTGGGACTATGACCTCACTCCTTTCATTTTTCCACATTAGGTTTTGTAAGACGTAAGCTCCCAAGAAGGGTTATGCCATATTTTTGGTTTTAATCACTATGACTTCCAAAATGCGTGTAATGCCGAAGGAAGACGTCAGTGTGCACACGGGAAATGTGATTTCAGAAAAAGGCAGAAGGGTCTTGGGAAGTAGTAGACCAACCTCTTCATCTTACAGACAAAGCAACTGGATTACAAATGAGAGAAAGAAACACAAGAAAGTTTAAATGCCTAGTTCAGAGTCACACGTTTCCTTTAGTGGGCGAATCACGAGAACGGGTACATTCTGTTTTGCTGTGCCCGTACGAGGAAAACTGGTAAAACCGCACGGCTACTTTCAATTTCTGCATCAGTCCCTTTCAGTTGGCTTTGGCTGTCCAAATGGACTTTGTCTCTACATTCAGATAATATGACCAAGTACTAAAATGCATAAAAAAGATCAATGGGTAGTTTGCCAGAGGAAAGAGGAAGAACAGGAGTCACAGACAGGAAGATCAGGAAGCCTCACGCCCTGTTTCCACCTCTGAGCTTGACTGTAAGTCACCCCAGAAATCACTTGCTGGACTGAAACACAAGATGTCACTTATCGGACTTCTCTGTGCTTCCTCTGTGGCCGTCTTTCTCAGGAGCACAATGGCCAGTCACTGACTTCGTCACAGTGAGACTGCATCCAAATCCAAGGCAAGCTCACCAGCCTGGCAGAGCTGATGGTGCCAACTAGGAGTGTGGCAGTTACTGCAGATAAAAGGAAAACAGGTGCATCCCTCCTGGGCAAGGGCCAGGAGCAGAGGAAGCTCTGGGTGTCTCTGAAATGCACGCCACAGTCACCTCCACACCTCCAGCTCCAGGTAAGTTTGATGTGACTCAGACCATTATTTTTGCATGTGACAAGGTAAAAGCAGCCAAGAGTGCAGACGTAGCATTTCAGGAGAGAGAGAGAGACAGAGAGAGAGAGAGAGAGAGAGAGAGAGAGAACCCACCCTTAACCTCTCACTTAGCAATTCACTATCCAACTTCTAGGGCCAGGGACACCTGAAATGATCCCAATCCCTCACTTAAGTTTGCACCTGGCCAAAGGTATTAGAAATTCACTAAGAGGCTATTTCCTCACCAGTTCTTCCTAAAGGCAATTTTTGCAGGATTATCATGAAAGGTGGGTGTGAATAAAAGCAGAGGGCTTTGTCCATAAAGATGAATATTTGCCAAAATTAGTTTATGCAAAAACAAATGTTTTGGTCAAATAAGTGTTTGACATGAGGGTTAATCCAAATGAGGTTTTTTCTTCTCTTTTTTTTTTTTTTTCAAAGAATAAGTTTTACTTTTTGGAATGGTTAACATACTGAGTGGTATGCTTTCTGAATAGGAGAAGTGTGGAGTCTGGAGGGAGATACACTTGACTGTGGACCGTGGCTCTGCTCTTTCCTACCTGTGTGATTTCTGGTGCTTAACCCCATGAACCTTATACTTCATCTGGAAAATAAAACCCTCTCCTGCTTACTTTAGGGGGGTTGGATTGGAAAGTGAGCAGTGTCCCTGGCACAGTGCTGGAGCAGGTGGGCACCTGGTCTGGGGCGGCTGGATGATTATTATTTTCATTGACATGATGGATTAATGGTTTGCTCATTGCAATCACATTGTTGAAATCAAATTTTTCTTAAAATCATAGAAAAATGCAATTAGTTGCTACCTAAGCCAGCCTTTCCCAGACCTTAATACAAAGTCATTTAAATGGAATCGTAGAAAATGATCCTAGGAGGCATGCCTACTTAAACTCCTAGTGCAGAAGACACCTCACCTCCTACTGTCAGCAGCCCCTGGAGCTATCCTCTGGGGCTTGTTCTTATCTTCACCCAACTGGCACCCTTGCACAAATAGTCTTGGGCACCTGTTCAGCCCCCATCAAATTCTCTATAAAAAGGACCCAAGCATTATCTTTTTCCCCCTGTTAAATGTTTAATAATAATGCACAATCTTGGTAATTTCCAGGAAGCCAGCCCTACTATGTACATCTTATTAGAAAATAAATTCACATCATAGGAATATTCACTTAGTAGAAGAGGTTCACCAAAACATGGCTAAGGTTCAGGGACTTTGCCAAGTGTCACCATCAGCTTTGGGCATGCCCCGTGGGGATGCGGGCTCCCCTGGCTCAGCCAACACCTCCACTGGACTGTCCTTCCCACTGTGGGCAGCTCATCCTAATGGCAGGAGCAGATCTTCTTCCCCCTCTGAGAAGTGATGGCTTCTATGCAATTGGATACTAGGTTATAGCAAGACTCCCCTGCAGGAGACAGAATCCCTTCCCCAGGTGGTGGCAGTCAGCCAGCTCACACATGCTTGGCAGAAATCCAGCTCTGCTCCTCCTGTCGAGCCCAGGGTTTGTGTGGGGAGCTTTCAGTGCAGGAGTGACAAGATCAGAGGGGCTGGCAAGGAGCAGTTTTCGCAGCAGTCTTGGATGGCCTGAATGGAGACAATGGGCCTGCGGTCAGCATGTCAGCACGCTCTCTTGGTCTACGGAGCTGCCACATCATAAGTGCTAAAATAAACCTATTCACAGACTAACTAGGAAATAAATGGCAAGAGCTCATGGGGGGTGGTCTGCTCCTAGTCCAGTCAGCGTGTTCTCTGCGACAACTTCGAGTCCTATCCAAATGCATCAGGCTGCTTTTATCAACTCTCGGGCAAGTTCAAACTCACAAAGGCTGCAAAAGGAAGACTTTTCATACAGGCATATATCCTTAGCTGGATCATAAATCTACACAATCAGAAAGCATTCTGTGCTTTTAGAGGCAAAACCTATGGTGATTCTGAGGATTTCTTTGGAAGCTAGAACCACACACAGGTACGGGTGGTTGGCAGTGAATTTCACACTTACAGATGGCCACTTTCAGAAGTGTTACCAGAACATGAGATAGTGTGTGAACAGTCAGATGAGGACAAGCACTTCCCTAAGCCTCAGAGGGCTGATAAGCAGGGCAGAGTTCAATCCCAACTCAGGAGCCCAGCTCCCTTTGTTAGCTTGAACAAATAATCAAGGTGCCTTTGGCCAAGGACACGCTGATAATAATTGTAATCACTCTGAAATTGAACATTTGTCTCTCAGCCCTCAATGACAGATAATGGGAAACAAAATCCAGTAAACCCCAGGAAAATCACACTTGGAATAAGCAGCAACGGGAGCAGCTTCTGGAATCCTGAGCACATGAATTGGAAATTGTCTCCTTCCCATCCTCCAGCCTCGTTCCTCCTGAAGGTCTTGGGATGGTGTGGGTCTCAGGAAGAGCCTTTTCTTTCATCTCATGATAGGAATAACTGCCCCCTGACTAGTCCTGCTTTCCACATCCTGTAGAAGACAAGCAGCCGGTGCTCCTCAACCATGGGAGGCTGCAGGCTGGGTCTTAGCCCCTCGTGTGTGGCCTCCTTTCGTAGCAGAGCTTCTGCAGGAGGCAAAGCAGCTCCCCTGTGCTCCACCATCCCTTTCATCACCTGGGAATCCAAAGCAGCTCCCATTCCTTTTGGGGAGGCCTACCTCCCAGCTGGGATGGCATCACAGCCCCAGGGACTGTGGAAGGATTCATGGGAGAGAAGTCATTCCACGCTGGTGGCTGTGGCACACAGGTCAGCCTGGCACACAGGCTGCGACTTGGTACAGGCTGATAGACACAAGCATAAAAGCAGCCACAGGCCACATGCGGGCCTCCTGTGAGCCTTGTGAATCTCAGGGCCAACAGGGAAGCTGGCCAGACCCAAGAGCCGAGCGTGCTGCTGCAGACCCTCCCTGCCCCCTCACCTGTACGCACAGCGGCACTCCAGGTGCAGGGTGTGGGGCTTCCTTACCTTCTCAGGTGGCAAAGGAACCTTTCGTGAAGCAAACAGAAAAATAATGGCAGTGATAAGTGGGCAAAGGGACCCGGGTGGGTCTGGAGGAGAGGAAGGGTAGGGGCCACTCATGCCGGCTCCAGAGCTAGAATCCTAGGGGTCCAAGAGTTGAGCTAGGACTTTGGAGGAAAACCAAGCTTTCAAGTCCCAGACCCTATGCCACATGGCGGGTGAGGGAAACATCAACTCGCCAATGCCCTGCTCCCCCTTCCTGTAAAGAATGACCGCCAATACTTGCCTGGGAACTCGACATGACGTCACTGATAGGAAAAGGCAACATTATAGGTAAGTCTTTCAACAAGAGCTTGTCCACTGCCTCAGCACAAGCAGTGAGTGTTATCAAAGAATGCTGACTGAGTTCTTAGAAGCAGTGCATTTTTAGGAAATGAACAGATTTGGGGCATTTGTCAGGAAAGCCATCATGCAGAGCTGAGGTGCTGTGGCAGGTGATGGATGCACCTCATGTTTGTCTAGGACCTATTTTTAGTTACGTGGAACCTGAAGGGTGGCAGTCTGGCCCCATGCAATTAACCAGTCTTGTAGATATGGCAAAAGTATCACTTAGCACTGGTGAGGTAACAAATGAGACGCTCTCCCTCCTTCCTTTAACTCTGATCTCTCACGATAACAAGCAAAGGAGACTTGTGCAGGAGGGAACAGAGTCCACGTGGCATGTAATTAAGGCAGCGTGAGGCTGTCCCCTTGGTCACAGTATCATTCTAGGGCAAATTCTGTCTACCTGTGTTCAAATGCCAACCACAAATCCCCACCTTCTCTGCTGCAGATTAATCCTGCCCACAAAATAACCTAGCATTTTCGTGAGTGATATCAGGGCTGTGCTGATTCACCTTGCCTGAAGGTCACAGGGGAGGAAAAACCAGAGCTCCAACTCCTTTCTGCTCACCTGACTTCAGCGATAGCCTGTCATGGAGGCAGGCATGCACGAGAATTTTCTCACACAGAATGAACCCTTCATAGGACCCAGGTTGTAACTGGTCTTTGGGGATAGTCAGGTGTGGGTCAAAACCACCTGTTTTTCAAACTGGGCAAGGGTGGATGAATACCGATAGAGAATTCAAAGGAATTTTCAAATATGTTTCTTTAAAAAAAATTGCTCCTTTTTAATATACATGATGCTTCTTCATGGCAGAACAGCTTGAAAAAAAGAACAAGATAATCCTAATCAGTTATGAAGCAGCCACCAAGCAGCAACTGCTTTATTATTCTAGTATATTTCTGCATTTGGAGACCTGTGTGTGTGGAAAGCAAAATAATTGATCGCATGCACTCCCAATGTCTTGTGGCAAAGTTGCTTGCCTATGTGTGTTAAAAGGTATAAATTAGATTTTTTATTCAATGAAGCTGATGAGATGAAATGCAGCAGAGCACATAGGATCAAAGGCGAGGTGAGGAAAGCCAGAGGACATTTCACTTAAATATTTGAATGCAGTGCATGATTCCTGAGCCAAGGAAAAATTATTTATCTGGCCTGAGAATGTTATTTAAATCCCAGCTCATTCATGCTAAACAGAGGCAAGTTTTTCCATTCACCTCTCCAAGCCTTCTCTTTTTGTGGAAGCTGCCCCACCCCACATTCCCAGCAGCATCCCTATTTATGGGCCTAATGCCCACCCTCCAAGAGGGTGGTGCACAAGGTGTTAATTGCCAAAATGATGATGTTTAAATGTGGGTCACTTTTAAACAAGGTGATTTTTTTTTTAGGTTGTGATATTATTCTTGCTATAAACCTATAAACTAAAACCCACTAATAAAAAGGCCAGAAGAATAATTATTTACAGTGATATAGTAAACTGTTTGAGCTATTTTCTTTCTTTAAAGACATGAAAAGGAACTGCATTTTTAAAGATTAGAAAAATCACGTAATCTACCTAAATAAGAGTTTTGTTTCCTATTGGATGAGTTCTCACTATGTTAACAACTAAAACTTGCAGAATATTTTTGCTAAATCCTAATGCTTGGCTTTTGGGTGTAATCATCCAATACTAATCTCAAATAAGATATTATATGAATACTAAAGGTTTTTATTATCATCACCATCAAAACTCAGGAGGAGACACGGACTCCATGGAATATTCTCTGAGCAGGTCATGGAGCCATGGCCAGTGCTGTTCTCAGAACAGAATGTGTTCTTCCCTGGAGTCTGCTGTGAGCATTCTCGCTCCTTGAAGATAATGGAAACGCATTTAATATCGCCAAAAGCTTTGTGTTTCTTTCCTGGCTGTGGCTGCCTATTCTGAGCAACTAGTGAAAATAAAAGAGTTAAAATTCATCCGTTTTTCAGAAAAGACTGCATGTGCATTTCTAACAGTGACCATGGTAATGTTCAGCTCAGCGCAAGCCCTGCCCCTGTGGTTTGCCCCTCTGGGTACTCTTAGCCATGTGGCTTGCGGCTCTGCAGAAAGCCATGACTCCTCAGGCCTGAGGCATGTGGTCCTCTGGTTGCTCAGCTTCATTCCTGCCGCCAATCCTATTCTCTTGCTAAGCCCGTTTGTGCTCTGCGGGGCTCAGCCTTTCTGATCTCGCACAGCCACGGATGTGTGGTGCCCTGTAACTGAAGCCCATCCGCAGGCAGGTCCACTTAACACCTGGAGTACAAGTGGTTTTATAAGTGAATGGGGCCAGAACGATTTCAGGAAGGCAGTCAGGACAAGGGGAGATCAGGTTTTCCAAGGCTGCTCAAGGCTTAGCCAAGGCTGCAGCTGAAGCGGAGCCTGGCGGAGCTCCTGAGCCTCTCTCTGGATCTGCAGTCCTGAGCAGGGTGGGAGTTCTATGTGGGCTGTGGCAAAGGTGTCTGAGCAGCCTGACTTCCCCGCAGCCTGGGAATCAAAAGCTTTTAAGGCACAGAATCTGGCTCCTGGAGAGAGCGCATCACCCCTGCTATTAATAATAATAGCAATTATTAAGATGCTAGGAAGAAATGGGGTGGAAGTAAACCTCTTTAGAATTAACCAATAAGGGAAATCAAGTGCTTTGAAGTTAGTACAGTTAATAATAATAAGAATGATGATGCTAATTATAATCTTTCTTGGAGTGTGTTTGACACTTCATGAAGCATTTTAAAGTACCCGAGTTCATTTAGTTACTAGAATACTGTGATGAGATCTATGGCACCCATACCCCCATTATTCAGAAAATGCAACTAAGGGACATGGAGACACACACATGCACCCCTTCTCCCTTCTGTCACCCTTCCAGACTTGGGGGGCGGATTTAGCAGCAGCAGAGACTTTCAAAGTATGGGGGAGCTCATTCTTTCCTGCTTTTCTTCTCTCTCAGCTGCTCTGTTGTTCCCTCCTTTCCTTCTCTTCCCAATCTTTCACCTATTTACCCACAAATGCAAGTTTATGAGCTTCTTTCAATGAGTACTCAGCAGACACTTACTGATGGATGTGCAGTGCAGGGAATTCATCCGCTCAGTGAATGACCCAGAGCGAATTGGATAAAGATTTGTCAGTTTTTGCTTGGGGTCTGAGTTGTAGCTTGTAATGAAGAAAGCCATGTCCTGTCCTGCACACGGAGTCAGAGGGACTGCTGGACCAGCAGCCATGCCAGCCCCTCACAGTAGGCCACTTGCCAGGCTCCATCCACTGAAAGCGTGTCACCAACCTCTAATTCACAGGTTAAAATGAGATGCCAAGTGTGAATGTGTAGCCCAGGGTAACCTGCTCCACCATTGTGACCTACTTTAGGTCTGGAAGGGAAATGACCTGAGCCAAGGAATCAGGCAGAGGGCGATTTCAGAATTGAGGGGGGAACAGGAGGTGGAAACAAGTGAACAATTTTTGGGAGACTTAGCAGAGACCACCTGGTAGAGATAGTAACCCAGGACATGATAAAGAAGAATTGACAGAGAGGAGTGTGTACAAGCCATTGCCAAGAAGAGAGAGATTAAGGGGGGAATATATGAGGACAAAGTGACAAGAGAGAAAGGAATTAGTGTGTGAGGCGAGGGAAGAAGAGGTGAAGAACCACAGCTCTCTCTGTTGCTGTCTCCTCTGTACCAATTAGGGAGAAGGAATTGCATTGAGCTCACACCAAGTGTCAGGATTTGAGAATGAACTTTCACATACCACACGACTGTACTAAGCAGGAAAGATTCCCTCAGGATCAGTCATCAGCTTGTTTCCCTGCAAAACCCAGGTGCAAAGCAAACTCCCGTAAAAACAAAAGGCACTTCAGATCTGAACACAGACAAGACTCTCAGCCATAATGAGAGGTAGGTGGGTCCTCCATCTATGCAGAGTGGGAACAACATAGCTCTGTGGCCCCTCGCTTTGAGGATTTCCCAGGAGAAAATGGCAAACAGAGTTCACACAGGGTTTTACTACATAAAGAGCAACTTCCACATTATGGTCCATTGTAAGTGAAAAAAAAAATGCAATGACTGACATTTGAGGATAAATGAATTGAATCAAGGGGCAGAGGTCAATTTCCCAGCAAGGTGATGACATCTCATTTCTCACCTTTTGAATTCTATTCAGCTTCTACTTCATGATATATTTCCTGTTTCCTGTGTTATTGCCCTTGGAAATCTCTCTGAAGACCACTGATTGTGTGGAAACACCTTCTGCAAAATTTCACAACAAAATCATAAAGCTGTCTTCAGTAGAGAGAGGTAGAAGTTCCTGGAGAGGGGGACACTCTGCCAAATTGCCCCCTACTCCTGGAAGCTGGAAATCCTCTGAGGAGGGCCATAGTTGAAAAGGCAAATTGGTTTGTTTGGCAATTCTTGCAAGTTTCAGGAAGGCAAGATGCCTGTCTGCTGCTCAGCTGTGGGTTACCTCTGCAGACTTAGAGTCATGCAAATGCCACTCTGGCTTAGTGCCATTAATGGGGTCTCCGGCAGGCAGCGTGGAAGTGTGGTTGGCATCCTGCTTTTCTGCTTCCATCATTGGAGCCCTGCTTGGCTTGGCCATGGGCTCCATCCTCAGCTGCTGGCCACGGAACTGTTAACCCTGCTTCTGCCTAGCTTCTGCCTTCCAGTCAGACTAAAAAAAAATTCTACAAAGAGAAAAGAAGGTGATTTTCAAGAATTTAATCTTTGATTAAAATGGACACTGAAACCATCAGGTTATGGACAATGACAGAGGATAGAGAGATTAGGCATTTCATGAAATTCAAGGTTCCTTGTATTGGCTCCATCTGGGAACAAGGAAGATATTCCCTGGGACTCTAGCCTAAATGGTGGTATGATCTCCAGAGAAATGCACATCATTTAGATAGGACTTGGTAAGCCAGGTTATGGTTTTGAAGGGAGTATAATGTTGGAGCTGCTTGCCCTGGGTTTTTATATTTATTTTTTCAATTTTCCCCACCCTTAGCTAAGCAAGTAAGTGATATGAAAATATTTACCTACAGAATGTCCTCTAATAACATGGTCCCTGAATGTATTGCCACCTGTTAGGGATCTGCGTTATCATAATGGACTGTTAAATGTACTGGCAGAGTGGAAATCTAGAATGAAGGTAAGACGTACAGATGTTCATTAGGAAAAGAAAAGCCTCCCACTGCCACTGAGGAAGAGTCTAAGTGTGTCCTGCTGCTGGGTGAGGATTCCGACCTGTTGCTCATCTCACTATCTTAAAAATAGTGGAAGAATGCATAGAGGTTCAGCGTAGCTTGCCGACAGCAGATCGTGTGCTTGCTTTGCTGGAAGAGACCTGCTCCTGTGTGGCTCCCTGTGCGGTACATCAGATCACAGATGAAGACCTGGGAATGACTACACCTGCCATTTCCTAGCCATTGCCAAGTGAAGGGGGTCTTGTGAGCCCTGGACTCATTTCCTTGCAGATGCTATGGCTGCGTATCATGTGCCAGCTGCTGCTGGACACCAGAGGGCACTGAAAAGCTTCCATGGGATCTTCAGCATAGGACTGTTAGGGGCCGGGGCTTCTTGAACTGCCTTCCAGAGGCGGTTTCAGCTCTTGCTGTGCTTCTTGATTAGTGAGCTGTGTTACATTTTAACATATTCTGGGTTATGGGTTTGAAATAATGTACAAAGTGATAATGTGTGTATCAGAATGATACACTTTATATAAGGATGGTTGATTATTGTCCAGAAGGAGGGGCAGCTTCAGGGCTCTACCCACAGTATCAGGAATGTCAGTTTATATCATTGTGAGAACTTGGCTCCTGTTCAACCCAAACCTTTACCAAGTCCGATTGAACAGAAATGATCCAGAATTCCGCATTTTTGGAAATGTCAGGGATTTGTTATAAGGAACAGGAAAGAAGTCTACTTTTATATAGAGAGGGCTGTAAAGAATAAGAGAAATTAGCCTGCCACTTGGGCCTTGGCTATGCCCTTGGTCACCATGTATATTTGTGGGCAGTAGGCACATCTGCCCTTGACCCAGAATGAGCTTGGTGCATGTGAGGCACACAAAGGTGGAAGTACCCATAGTAACATTGCAAACCTGGAAAAAGTTTACAAAAAATTTGTCTGGATAGCTTCTAGGATGCTAAGGTGAAATGCATAGAGGAGAATCCATTCATTACAACACTCCTGGTGCTACCATGAAATTGCATTTATGTAAGGAGTGGAACTCATTAACTACTCACAGAGTAATGCAATTTATAAAGTCTCATCATAGACACCTTAAAAAAAAACAACTCTGATATCTGTTTGGCAGAAAAATATACATTAGTGAGGAAGTATTGGCTTTCTAAGAGCCGAGAACCATGACTCAGTTACTGAGCAGAAGCACAGTTCGTCTGCTTATTGCAATCATGAATGAAACAAGGAAGCAGTAACCACCCAGGTTTATAGAAGGCACATTTCTGTGATTCTCCAAGGCTCTCTTTGGAAACATAAGGTGCTACCAAATTGCATATGTGTATTTTGTTTCATCTTCTCTACCCTAAACAGAGTCCAGGACAAGGATGAGAGCCTCTGGTTCTAGCACTGCTAACCCTACTTTGAATGCCCTAAAACACTGTGGTTGACGGCAGATGCCAGACAGGTGTATGTTCTGTGGCAACCTGTCCAGCTTCCTTGAATCCAAAGTGGAAATTAGAGTACTATGTATCCAGAAGGCCTCCAAATAGCCTATGCCTGGCTCATTGTAAGCACTCAATAAATGCTAGATGTTGTCTTCAATATTATTCATAGGCTAATTAGCTATTTGAACCTGCCTGGATCCCCAATTCTGGATCCCTAGGACTAGATAGGTATTTCTGAAAATTTTCCACTAAAGGACCCCTAACAACAGATAATAAGGAAGGCATTCCCTGAGCCAACTGGGAGTATAACCAAAAGGGAAGAATTCAACTGAAAAAATACTTTATAATGTACTTAGATTTCTTGCAATATTTTTACAATTTACATTTTCCTTACATTTCTCAGTCAAAATTCACACTGCTCTTCATAATAAATTTTGTTTTGATATTAAAAATATTCATAGTTAAGTGATCTTCAAACATATTTAATAATGGAGGAAGATAAATTGTGATCAGCCTGTAGCTCTGGGTCCCTGCAGGCAACCTTAGTGGTAGGCAGATCATAGGAGGTATACACCCCTAGACCCTAGCTATTCAGAGTGCAGACTGTGGACAAGCAGGTCCTTGGAATTCGTGAGGAATGCAGACTCTGACCTGACTGCAGACCCACGGGATCACATCTGCTCTAGGGTGTCTGAACCATCCCCTGTGATCTGTGCACTGCTTACAGTGAGAAGCATGGAAGGGCTGATCTCTGAGAATCATCTGGGACTGGCCTGCTCTGATAAATCAAGACAGGAAATGGTCATGTATGGTTTCTACAGGGGGTCAAGGGAGCAGCAGTGACCCGGCTCCATTAGAAATGTACTCAGCCCTTCATACCATGATTGTTCACCTTCACAGGGAGGCAAGCACAGAGGAAATGATGGCCTTAAGCAGGAGAGCAAGAGCAGTGGCCACCATCCTCCTGCCCTTATGACCCCTGCTGACCCCACTGCCCATTTCAGGTCCATGGACAAATTCTTCAGGGTTGTAGTCTATCATTCTTACATTCCTACATATACTACCAGTGCTGGGAAAAACCAAAGCCCAAACCAAGAGAGATACCTGGTATGAAGAAGAAACAAAACTCCGTCTTAGACTGATGGAAGTCAGTTTTCCTGTGCGGCCCTCGGGGCACACAGTGAGTTAAGTCTGTGATTGAGGTCACCTGTTGACAGTGGAAGTTTCCAACCTGCTGTCTTTGGCTCTGTGGCTCCTAATGCATGGGTTCACTGGGAGCTGCAGGGAAAGCACCCTTCTCTTTTCTCCAAGACAGAGCTGTCTGGAGAGGTCACGGCTTGATGCTGGGCAGAGTGAAGCTTTCCCCTGAAGGCAGCAGGATCCACACTGTTTTGAAAGATTGTCAAGGCAGACAACACAAAAGGTTAGGGTAGGCAGCCACATCTAACTGTCTCTCCTGTTGTCAAAGGGTGGAGCTGTGTCACCAAAAGTGACAATAGCACAGAGCATGATCTGCAGATTCAGGCAGGTGGAGAAGTGGGAGATCCAAGGACAGGACCGGTGGGATCTGAGAGGGTGACTGGGACCAGGCATGAGGAGGCTGCCTGGTCTCTCTGGGCTCAGCACCAGCAGGGACAGGAGAGTGTTCTGCATGTTATAAGTGAGGATCCTGCAAGTCTGGCTCGGCTCCTGGATGGCTCCGATGATGCCTCCGTCCTTTCCCTGGCCAACGTCGTGAGCATAGTGTCTGTGTGGCCACCCTGCTGTCCCACAGGCTCTTTGTCAAGCCCACTGCCACAGCTTACCCCACTCCCAGTACTCAGGACTACCCATGACCTCTCAGGTCCCCAGATCAAAGGCCTTCAGGAAGGTCTTCTAACTCGACTTCAGTATTTGAAATAGCTTTGTCTTTTCATGTTCTCTCATCCACCAGCACCTCATTATTCTGCAGCTTTTCAGCCCATCGGCTCTTCTCTTCGGTGCTTCCTTTAATGGCTTGGCTCCTCACCCCATCTGTGAAGTCCACCCGCTTACTGAGGTCCAGTCCCTGCCTCCCACTAGTTACATTCCCATTTTTAGATACTTGTCCACTCCAGCAACTCCTAAAAACACTTCACTGCGAATGCCTCCAAAATCCACTTACAAAACCTTGAGTTTCCTCCCAGGATCAAATAATATATCTCCCACTGACTGTTTGGTATTTGCATATGATTGATGATCCTTCCAGTTACCTGCATGTAGCTCTAATGAGCGCCCATCACCCCATGCTGAGCTCTGATCGCATTTCTACTAGGAAGCCTTGGATAACTTCAAAGCCTGGAGCAACCCCTCCCTCCCGCAGCGTGCCTGTTGAGATGGCCAAGTAATCCTTGCTCTTCTGTATTGCATAGAGACGTTTCTCTCCCGTGCAGCGTTGAGCAGTCTGATGTACAGATTGACATTTCTACCCTGCATTATTCACTCATTTAACATGTATTTATCATGCCTACTGTGTACCATGCACTCTTCCATGTGCTAGGAATACAGGAAACAAAAGAAAGGGATTTCCATTCAGCAGGTGATATTCTGGAATGGGAGGGGGACTCCCGCCATCTCTGTGTCCTACCAGGTGATAAGAAAAACAAAGTAAGGGGGAAGAAGTGATCGTTTGTGGAGGAGGGATACTTACTAGGTTTGCCAAGGAGAGCCTCTTGGATAGCCTGACCTTGAGCAGAGACTTGAAGGACATGAGAGCAACCCGGAAGACAACCCAGCGTGGAGGAAGGAGCTTGCCTGCTGTGTATCCGACCCAGCGATGGATGAAGTAGCATGGGCAAGGATGGAGGGTGGGGTGGTGGTGGGAGGTGACCATGGAGAAGCAGCAGTGAGCAGATCACAGACGACCTCAGGTCCCAGCAGTGACTGTAAATTTCATTCTGGTTGAAAGAAGCCATTATAGCCTTGATCACATGCGTCTGAGGACAGTTTCGTAAGAATTGCTCTGGCTGCCCTGTTGCTAACAGGCTGAAGCAGCCGGGAGCAGAGGGAGCAGCCAGGAGATTAAAATAGTTCAGGTGAGAGGTGACGGGGAGCTGGACGGGAGGCAGGTGAGGTTGGTAAGAATTAGTCAGCTGTGATGTGTTTTTTTAGAGAGAAAGCCAGCAGCAGCAGAAGGTGAAGAGAGAGACTAGGATGGTCTCCAAAGTTTAGGCCTGAGCAACTGGAAAAAAGGAGGCGGTGTCAAAAGGCAGGGGGCGGGGTCAGTTTGGGGCTGTGTCAATGTGGAATTTGGTTTGGAAGTTCTTCAGTTTGAGGTGTGTATTGGGCAGCAGGGTGAGGGGCCCAGGGGGCTCTGTTAAGTGCACCCAGGTTGCCTCGCTCTTAGACAAGCACTGCCCTGGAAAAGCTGTGAAAGGCCCCACCAAGGCCGTGGCCCCTGGGGCCTGCAGAGGCAGGTGCCACACACTGCCAGGACACAGCCTTCTACCACACGAAAGGGTTTCCATTATATAGTAAAAATCCCTCCTTAAATAGGCTTAGACATTTTCATATTTTTTAAATCGCTATTTTGGAGCAATTGAGACAACTGGCCTCACTCTTGGTGGGAGAACAATCAGTGTGGCAT
Organism: Glaucomys volans; assembly: GCA_020662805.1. Taxonomy (NCBI): domain Eukaryota; kingdom Metazoa; phylum Chordata; class Mammalia; order Rodentia; family Sciuridae; genus Glaucomys; species Glaucomys volans. The sequence goes on along the minus strand of JAJEJO010000145.1, from coordinate 1,677,325 downwards.
TCGGTGAAAGGAAGTAGTCGTGTAGTTGACTAACTCATTCACTTTGTTTACAAACAGTGGTGGTAAAGTGTCCTGTGATGTGACCTGGCACATGGGGTGCAGGATTCCCTACAGGCCCAGAGAGCAAGACTCTGAGAATAGGCCACACATTCCCCCACCCCAGGCGTCACCTGTGAACACCCGCCAGATCCTGGCACACAGCCAGAGCCCGAGATGGACACGGAGTCTACACCACTGACTCCCGGTTTCCATTTGTTATCTCACAATAACAGATAAGGCCTGCTGAGGCCAGACCTGCTGGATAGGGCCTTTTGTGGTGCGTTTGTTTTATAGGATCTGCACCTCTTATAAAGCGTTGTGATTTTCTCTCCCCTGTGCTGCACACCTGTTGCCCACACCTGTTGCCCACTTCCTGGTTTCCTCCATGACTTCCCTCCATTTCGCTTCAACCTGATTTGAGTTTCCAGAAAGGATGGAATGCAGAGGACCTGGGAAGACATCAAAACTCCAGCTCCTGTCTCTATGGTCAGGCCTGGACGAGCTTCCAGGAAGATGAACTCCCACCAGGTACTTATCGAGTGCATATTTGTTCAAGGCAGTATTAGCGACAAATGTTCTAGAATGAACTATAACAGCAACAGGATTTTCAACACTTGGCATTTCTTTGATGAACTTAAAAAATGCTTAGCCAAAAGACTCCAAGAAATGTGTTCTCTATGCCAGGATGTCAAAGCCATTAAACATAATCGATGTAAAAGTATCAGCATAAATTCCCTGTACCTTAGCCTTGAGGGGATCAAGGTTTGCTTACACTCAGCTCAGACTAGAATGAACTGGTCAGATCCAATGTGCTGCCAGCAGGTGACATGATACTCCCAAATCTGGGCAGGGGGAGCCTTTGCTCATGTGAACATGGGATAGTCAACTTACAATAAAAATTATGAATTGTTTCAATGTTTTTCAGTAAGTCCATCAAGAAGCATGTTGTCATCACATGTTGTTAAAATCCTTTATAGGAAGATGGAGACAAATGCAGAGATGAACAGAGAGGCCTTCATCTCCATTCTGAAACAGGGAGCTGTTTCTGCCCATCTCCAGCCAGCATGTGTCTGCACTGCTAACAGGGACTGAACCACAGCCAGCTCCATGCATGGAGGAAATCTGCTTCACAAAGATTAATCATGAAACCTCCCCTGAGACATGGCGGTGCTCACTCACAGCACAACAGTTGGAATAGTGAGTAATTGTACAAGTTACTTTCAATGCAAATGGTGAACAGAATTTAAAGCCACTTTCACTAAAGGCATACTGTTATCATCTGGATCTCAATGTCCCCCAAAGGCCCATGTGTTAAACTGGGTGCTCAGCATGGGGCTCTTGGGAGCTGGTGGGACCCAGTGGAAGGAAGTTAGGTCATTGGGTGTGTGCTCTTGAAGGGTTACTGGTCCCTTCCTGTCTCTCACGTTTTGCTTCCTGGCTGCCCTGAGGGGAACAGGCCTCCTCTGCCATGTGTAGTCTTCCTACCATGACACTGTGCCACTGCAGGTCCAGGACAACAGGGCTAGGTAGCCATGGACTGAAACTCTCAAACCATGAGCCAAAAGAAACCTGTCCTCCTCATAAGTTGTTTATCTCAGGTGTTTTGTCATGTGATGCAAAGCTGACTAACGCACATACATTTTCTTGGAGAACCCTGAGAAAAATTACTTTAAGGGTCATCAACAAAAATATCCTTTAAACCCATCTACTTTAAGTGAAAGTGCTTTTAAAGATCATCAATAAAGGGCTGGGGCTGTAGCTCAGTGGCAGAGTGTTTGCCTAGCACGTTTGAGTCACTGGGTTCACTCCTTAGCACCACATAAAAATAAACAAAGGCATTGTGTCCATCTACAACTACAAACAATTTCTTTTAAAGATCATCAATAAAATTATTCATTATTGCCCACTACCTTTCATGCCACTTCATTTTCAAATGCTACTGAATAAATCAATCTGAAGATATTAGGTGAATTAACACCAGAGAAGCCATCATTTTCTTAATTCAGTAAAAAAGGGGAGAGGAGGAACTGCTATGGATAATATATTGTATTGGTGTTCATATGAAAAGGCAAACTATTAAAAGGAATTTTACTCTTTTAAGGGTAATACAATAATACTGTAAGTAGGTTTTAGTTAGGTCACAAATGTGAGTTAATTAATGGACTAGTGATCTATTCTCATATATGGATCCTGATGTAAGCATTTTTGGAAATTAATACCAGAGACTTACAGAGATGTGGTTATGAATTTAACAGTGCTGGTGGGGTTTAGGGTGTGGTTTGACTGTGTCCCTCAGGTTCACAAGTTGGATGCCTGGTCCTCAGTCCATTGATGTTACGAGGTAATGGGACTGTAAGGACTGGGTTTAATGTAAGATCATTAGGTGTCACCACACAATCTCTTGCTCTCTCTGATTTCTCCTTCCTGAATGTGCTCTGGCTATAATGTCATCCATGTGGTGTGATGGGGCTGGGGCAGGGGTCTTGCCAGTCAATGCCATGCTGCTTTGACTTTTACCCAATACATCTGTGAGCTAAATAAACTTCTTTTCTTTTTTAAGTTACCCAACCTTGGGATTTTATTATTGCAACAGAAAATGGATGAATACAAGGATTTTTGGCCAATATAAAGTCTATTCTGTTGTTTTAAAGAACTATTAAGTTTATCAATATGACCAGAAACATCTTAAAATTATGTAATGGAAGAGAAAAAGGATGGGATGAAGATCTATCAGTGTAAAATAGATCACTTAACATTTGAAGGCATTTAACATAAGACTTGCAAAGCAATGAACAGAAATACTACTGCTTGTTCAGAAGGTGGTAATTAAAATTAGATCTGAAATGAATGTCTGAAATCCTATAGCCCAACTCCCACATTTTTCTTGAGAAAATAAAAACACAGAGAGATTATATAACAAGTGCCCAAATGACACTATTGAAACAAAATACAGGATGCATGTGAACAGATTATTTACTGCTCCTCTTGTGCTAACATCTGAAAGCTTGCCTGATATTGAATCATTCATCTGAGTTACGGGATAGTCCTGCAATAAGAGTAAATGTATATTAAAGTTATACAATGAAACAAGTTATGAGTCAGCCCTAAAGATAAAGAAAGGGGAAAAAAAGAGAAAAAAGATAATAAGTGGAAAAGATGCACAGATTAATTCTACGGTGCATGCTTTACTTTGAGTTTCCCTGCTCATCATGGTGGCTCTCATGCCATCCTTAGACCACATAGTAGCACATCATTATTGCATTGGGAGCTTGGTACTGTCGGCAGTCAGACATGCTCGTGCCAATAGCTGGTATATCTCCTATTTTACTGTAATTACTAACTCTCTATTCAAAAAATACTTGCTGTGCTGAAAAGGAAATGCTTGTGCACTAAATAACTGGAAGTGGATAAGGCGAGGAGGGAGCACATTTCACTCTCTCCAGGTCACACCTGCTCACTCTCACCTGGGAGATAGTGATAGAGACAGAGTCCATAAACTCCTCAAAACCCTGTGGAGATGCCCATTTCCGCATTGTTCATGACGTTCTGCTTGATTTTGTCTGCAGACAGAATGTGCTCAGGCCCTAAAGCTCAAAAAGTTAGGATTATCCCCAGTAGCTCCCGTGCCACAGCTCCTAGTCCAATATGTTTATTTCCTCTCCTTGAGCAGTTAGGTAAACTTTGGATATTTCCAGGAATCATTTCCTTCAAATTTGTGATCTTATTGCTTACCGCCAGTTTTCAAAGAGTCCCTTACATAGACATGCTCCTCCCCACTATTTTCTAGAATTATGACACTCTGCAGAGAATCAGAGTGGTGATTCCCCTTACAAGGAAGCCTGTGGGGGCTGCCAGGATCTGTCCTGATAACCCCAGGAAATGACAGTGAGGTCATTGTGACTTCATTTCATCACACTTCTGGGGGTTCTCTATATCTTCATCGCAAGATAGAACTACATTAGACAAACAACCCTGAAGAAATCCCTGCAGAATTGAGAAAGCAGTGTTGCCATGCAATGCCTGTTAGAATGGTTACTCATTTTTAAAGGCAAAACAAAAAGCAGCATTTTCCAGAAACTCAATAATATATAGTATGTGCATGCTGGGGAAAGTCTGAGCATGTGACAAATAATGAGAAATATTTGAAGTATGTTTGTAGTGTTTTGTAGAAAAGTAACTGTAAGTCAGGTCAAAGTCTTTATCTAGCAGAGAAGAATAGCCAGTGAACTCAGGATCTGGCTTTCTCTTGATACTTGTATTAGAAAAGAATCACTTCCTATTCCATGGCATCTATAAGTAGGTCATCCACAATCACAGACTAGGTTCTTCCTATAAAATGTGAACCACAGACGTGTCGTTTAGGAACATATAACTCATCAAAGACACAAGTGACACCAGAATTTGATAAACTCACCTCAAACCCAAGTGGACCAGTGAGCCTCCTGGAGCCTTGAACTTTAAAACATCATTCAAGTCCCACGACCCATAGCTTTATATAACACAGGTTGATTTTACCAAATTGCTATAAATGAGCAGAGAACAATGCATTTGGAACTAATTTTATGGTTGTTGAATATGAGACAAAATGAAAAATGAGCTCATCAGTTTGTCAACATTAAAGAAAGTTGCACTGGATTTGTCTTGACGTGGACCTCCAGGACACCAAGGAAGTGGCATCTCTGTCAACCCCATGACCTCATCCGTAGCTTGGCAGAGCTGACAGGTAGACGTCAGTTCAGCATCTCAGCATCTCTAGTTGTAGATGGATACCATAGCTTTATTTTGTTTATTTGTTTTTATGTGGTGCTGAGGATGGAACCCAGTGCCTCCTCACACATGCCATGCAAGTGCTCTGCCACTGAGCCACACCCCAGCCCCCTCAGAGGCTTTTTGATGAACAAACTACAGGCTCTTGGTGGGGCTGGGACTTGAGTCCTGTTCACTGCTGTTCGCCTGTGTCCAGCACCATGTGTCCAGTACCATGATGGCGCATTGTAGGTGCTCAACATGACCTGGTAGCTCCCTGTCCATGACCTTGGGAATGAAAAATAGGGGAAGAGAAAGAGCACAGAAATTGGATGTTTTCTCCATTAGTGTCCATGCTCCAGTGGCCTGGAGCTAGGAGAGAGACTGGCTGGAAGATGGCGGCGGCTGACCACAGTAGGGGAGCCTCCTGTGCCTCTCCTTCCCCTTGGGTTGCTCCTCTCTTTGTATTCGGTTTGCAAGACTGAATACACACATTTATAGACACACAGACATCATTAAAGGTCTCCTTCAGCTGCCCACCTGCCTGCTGTGATTCTGGTGGCCACATGCCCCCACCCTGTGGCTTCTTCACAGCTGACCACATGCTTTTAATCCTGCCTTTCTACACAACGTGGTGAGAGTCTGCTTCCTCCTTTCTTACATCTTAGTGTGTGTCCTGATGAAATACCTCTTTCTTTTTTTTTTTTTCCCTTTTTGCTCAGGCTGTCTGAACTGGAAGAGACAGTAGTGGACCCTTTGGTTTGTGATCTTCCAGGGTGAAGCTGGCCTTAGGATGGCAAGGAACAAACATTATCGCCTCATACACCAGAAAAGAGAATGTACTAGAAACCCTGGATTGCCCTCTAGCATTTCTAAGGCCACTGCAGACGCAGCAGCTTCTGGATCTATTCCTGGACCCGGATTCTCCCTGGGCAGCAGAGCCTCTGGCCATATCTCTCACACCACGCAATTCGCCCCTTTCAAGAAATTGCTATTGATCCTCACAAGCTGTGGGGTGTGCTGTTCTATTTCTTTGGGAAAGAGTCCTGCAGATATTTTTCTGCATTTTTTTTCCGTGTGCGATATTTTACTAGTAAAAAAAATACAAAGCAAGATATCTTTTCCCTTTATGCAATTTTATTGTATATTTTCCTTTTAGCAGTTCTTTTCAGAAACTTACTCATTAAGGATAATTACCAAGGAGACAAGACTCCACACCACCGTGGACTTTGATGTTAGTAACACTGTATTTCGAGGCACAGCTTCAATCCTTGATTTTTGTGTCTGTGCTTTAGAAGGCTCATGTGACTCGGGAACTCACACTCTGAACTCATGTGCAGAAAGTCAGGGAACTCATCTTCCACTTTTAGGTCTGCCAAGAGGTTTGTGGTTGTCTCTGCTTAGGTTTCCACAGTTGCTGGGCGAGAGCAAGGGTACTGATCTTACACAGTCCTCAAAAGACTAACGAGGAATCTGCAGAATGGAGCTGACTGCATTTATCCAGTGTGGTTGGAGAGGTAAGAGTACACAGTTTCACAGACTTACACCCTGGGCAGAGACTTCGCCAAGTTAATTTTCTCTTCCTCCCCGGGGGTACTACTAGATGACCTGCCTCCTCAAGCCCAGCCCGGAGCAGCCCCTCATATCCCATCTATTCTGCAAGTTTTTCCTCTTCTAAATGACTGCAATGGAGCTGCCCTTTGGTGACCTTGGGAACCATGTTGGAACAAATGTGGAGTATGGGATGAACCTCAGCTCACTGCTCAGAGAAGATGCCTGAGCAGGAGGATCCAAAGTGGGCTCCTGCCTAAGCCAAACACAAGCTAAAGTTGTTTTAATCCACTGTTTTGGGGGTTTATTAAAAATTAGTTATATCAGCTAGAATTATTACAAACAATCAACATCCAAGATCTTTCCAAGGAATTAAAATAGCATAAAATATTCTATGAAAATGGAATGAAACTTCATCCTCCTTTGTTGATTTAACACATACATAGGGTAGAGTCTCTTGCTCAGAGTTGCCACTTGAAGCAGGACAAGTGTTCTCAAAAGGACAGTTAAAGCAGACCCCAGAGGACAGGTGAAAATCACTGACCACGTGGGCAGCGCAACCTAGTATAAGATGTAGAACTAGTCTAGTTGCTGGAGTTGCCTGATCACCCAATATTAAAACATTTGCCCTACGGGATGTTGAGGGAAGGAGAAACAGGATTTAAATTACAGGGAGATAACTGTTCACTTTAACAAGATAATTTGTGTGTGTGTGTGTGTGTGTGTGTGTGTGTGTGTGAAGTAAAATCTCCTCACATATTTTGCTACACTTAAACCCACAAAAACACATTGAGATACACACTATGAACTTTAGATGTGAGAAAATTGTGGGTAAGACGTGTGAAGATCAGAAGGCTCAGGAGCGGCGGAGCTGCGATCTGCACCTGGCTGGCTGATCATCCTGCTCACTGTCACTCAGGCTTGGAAACAGCTGCTCCAGCCTCCTCTCACCATGGGTGGCATGGTCACCCCAGGGTCTGGGCCCTCTGCTCTCTCCACTGTACCATCTTAAGGTCATGGAACGTCACCAGGGCTAATGACATTTCTTCTGTCCTTATTTTACCTCTGGCAGGAATTCAGATGATTGGATTTTCCTGCCACTGGAAACTGTTCTGGCTACCAAGATGGATTCTCTCTAGGCTCCTTCCCTCCTCGTGGGCTTCTCTCAAGTTCCCACACAGCTGCTGCTTTATCCTGTTGCCAACCCTCCATCCTCAGCCCCCTGGGTTCCTCGTTCCACTCGGGGGTGATTTTGCCAAACTGCCTGAATCAACAGCTCTCCCGGACACTGGAGGAAGAACTCCTCCTGACTTCAGGTCAGATGTCCTCCGAGCTGCAGACCTGGCTCTTTGCCATGATGGGGTGACTCTGGCATTTCAGGTGCAAAAACCCCAAATCCACCCCCCTGCCTGTCCTCCTGCACAGCCTGTCTTCCTGCATGCTGAGCTGCTGTCATTCACCCGGGCGTCACAGCCAGAACTGGAGGCAGGACCCCAGGTGTCAGCCTTCTTGGGCTCCTCCGGTGAATTGCAGTTACCCACCGAGTCCTGTCTGACCCCTCTGTCTTTCTCCAGTCTGAACCTTAGCATTGAATCTGTGTGCAGGTCCCTCGGGGCACCTGTAACACCAGACTCCCTGGTTCAGCCCTGAGGCTTCCCGCGACCCGCCTTCCTCCCTCAACCTCTCTCCTGACTCTGCTCACCGGGTCCTGGTCTGCCTTCCTGTGCGCACACGACCCCGGAGCTGGTCAGCTCCACAGTGCTGTCTTTGCCTGAGAAGACTTGTTCCTTTCGTGCTTCCTGTGACTCCTGTCGCAGCTTTCTCTGCCCTCTGCACCCTACAGACTGTGATGGAGCGTCCTCAGGGCCCACTGCCACCTGGACACTCCTCCATTCTAACAACGGCTATGAGGCACGTCCACCTTACTTGGGCAGCTTCAACAAGGCTCATCTCACACTAGCTCAGGGGCAGCTTAGAGGGACAAAGACTGAGAATTCCAGGGCAGATCACCTAAATTCTTCCCTGACCACTTTTTAGCTCTGTGGCCCTGGGAAAATCACTTACCCTCTCTGGGTCCCAGTTTATCTTCAGGATGGGAATAATAACAATATCTATCTCATGGGAATATTGTGAGGATTAAATGAAGAAATACATGTAAAGTGCTTAGAACGGTGCTTGGCATGTAGTGTTTATTTTAAGTATGGGGATCATCATGATCTGCCGTGGTCTCACCATGGCCTGGCAGAGGGTAGAAAATGTTAATATATGGATTGTGGCTGGGGCTGTGGTTCAGTGCTAGAGCTCTTGCTTAGCATGTGTGAGGCACTGGGTTTGATCCTCAGAACCACATAAAAATAAAAAAATAAAGGTACTGTGTCCATCTACAGCTAAAAAAAGAAAAATATTAACATATTGAATAATACACAACTAAAGAAGGGAATGACATTGTGATTTGTTTTAAAAATAAAGTTCATCAGCCTGCATCTTGACTAAAGTAACGTCCAGTCCTCCTGAAATCAAAGGGACATCAGGAGAACCATAGGCTAACGTTATTGTAGAGGAAAAAGACAAAAGTAGGTCAGAAGTGAGCTGATCAACCCTTCAATGTATAGTATACTCAAATGAGTAACCTGAGATAATGTGCTTAAAATACCAGGCTGTCAATCTTGTGAAAGCACTTGAACTTACCTCCTAAGACCTGTTATACCCACATGGGTATGTGCACACACACACACGAAAATATTTCCATTTCTCCTTAGGAAAGGGTCCCAAGTCTCCTAAAGATTGTTTTTTTGTGTGTGGGAGGGGTAGGTACTAGGGATTAAACCACTGGGCCACATCCCCAGTTTTTTTTTTTTTTTTTTTTTGTATTTTGTCCAGAGTCAGGGTCTCACTGAGTTGCTAAGGGCCTCACTAAGTTGCTGAGGCTGGCTTTGAAGTTTCTCGATCCTCCTGCCTCAGCCTCACGAGCTGATGGGATTACAGGTGTGCACCACAGTGAGGCCGGGTGGGCCTAAGGATTTGGAACTATACATTTCCATGAAGATGAAAACAAAACCAAGCCCATCATGGCAGCCGCTTCCTCCAGTTGATTTAGTCCCCAGTCTTTTCCATGAAGGAACTAACCCTTGTCATTCTCAGAATACCCACGGGATTAGGAGAAGCTACTGAAGCAAAAATGAGCTAAGACATCTAAAAGTAATAGAAATGATTCTTAAAAATAACTAGGTAGATATGGAAGAAAATCCACACTGCAAAGAGGGAGGTGTTCAGGGAACACACAGAGATGGTTCAAGAGAGCCGAGGGGTCAGCGCAGCTGCGACAGAAGAAACCAGCCCTCTGGTGCCTTGGCGAGGGTGAATGGAAAGCTGGGGGCTAAGTGATTTATTTTTCTATTTTTCAATTCTCAAATGCTCATCTCAGCTAAAGTTCAAAATCCATTTAAAATAATGCAACCTTCATTGCTCAGAATGCAACTTCAAGAAGCCACATAACTAGTTTCTTTCATATTTCCCATCGCCGTTAATTTCAACTGATCTATACAAATAAGATACTCTAAACTGAGTCACGGAGAGTTCAGCTGTGATCAAGGGCCAGGAGGGGGCTGGCTTGGAGCTGCTTGGCCCTGCAGGGGAGCAGCCACACTGCAGAGGTTGGACGGCTTCCCTGGATCTATTTATGCCAAGACCCCCAAATCATGCAGAAGGAGCTGTGAGCCTGGCTGCAAGGCTGTGAAGCTGGCACATGGGTAGTGGAAATATTGCCAGATCAGCAAACTGGCAGATGGCAGATTGGAAGGAGAGCTCGGGAACTGAGCAGACAATGGAAAGCGAGACAACTGCAGGAGGCAACGCGGGTTGGTTTTAATGAACGATTCTGCATGCAGATCTTGCAAGCAGCAGAATAGGGAAAAGACGAAACTGAAATAGCCGAAAACACAGAGCTGGAAGGGACATTAGAAATGACTTTCCCTACTCCCCTTCATTTATAAAGGAAGGATAAGGACATAGAGAGACCCAAGTTGCATCCATTAGCCTTGTTAATAAGTTAACTTAGTCACTAAAAATATAAGTAAATAAACACCCATAAGGAAAAGAATGGAGAACACTAGAGAAGGAATAAATGAATGTAAAACAAAAATTTTATCTACCTCTTAAATAATCAAACAGCATTTTGTTCAAAATAATAATAGCAAGAATGTATTGATGAATATAGACTATGCATATGAGAAATGAAAGATGGGCGGGAGGGAGAAAAGTGTCATACGGAAGGCTTCAGTGTCGTAAGGTGCTCATACAACCTGTGACATGGTACAGTGGCACAGTGTTATTTGAAAGTGGACATGTACTAGTTGTACATATATTGCAAACTCCAGAGCAACTAATAAAATGAGAAACATAAAAAAGAGAGAAGTATAACTGATTTGCTAAAAAAGGAGAAAAAAATGGAATCAACTAGTCAATTAAATATTCAGTTTTAACCACAGAAGATAGAAAACAAGTGGAAGATGAAAACAGGAACACAGAACTAAGACAAATAGAAAATACCACATAACACTAAGAGGGAGCAGGGGTTCCCATAGAGCACTGAGAGGGAGCAGGGTTTCCCATGGAGCACTGAGAGGGAGCAGGGGTTCCCATATTTTTTAAAAAAATTGTTGTATTTGGATTGAACCCAGGGACACTATCATAGCTGGAGACTTTGACATCCCTCCATCAGGACAGATTCAATAGGCAGAGAGTGAGCAAGGCCATAGTAGAACCAAGAAATGCCGTAAGTCGTTTGGACATAATGGGCATTTGTAGGTTACCTCGTGCAGTCTAGTGGAATACACATTCTCCTCAAGTTCATATAGAAAAATCACCAGGATAGAGCACATTATGAACCACAAAACACACCTTACAAACTTAGATAAATGTAAATCATACACTGGCTGCTCTCTGACACAGGGAAACTGAAGCAGAACACAGCAACATAAATATGGCTAGAAAATACTTGGAGATTAAGCAACAGACATTTAAATAACACAGGGGTCAAAGAAGAAATCTCAAAAGAAAATTTAATATATTTGGAGCTAAATAAAAATATTACTTATAAAAATTTGTGGGAAACAACAAAAACAGTGCTTAAGGGAAACCCAGACCATTAATTCCATGTATTAGAAAATAAAGATGTAAAATCAATACTCTATGCTTCCACCTGAGGAAAGTAGAAAGACAAGCAAAACAGGCATAAGGAAAGAAAGATACAAATAGAGCAGAAACCAATGATATCAAAACAGGAAGTCAGTAGAGAAAAATCAACAAAACCCAAATCTTGATTTTTAAAAAAGAATAAAATCATTAAAATTATAGTCAGGGTAACTGGAAAAATAGGAGAACTTAAATTATTAATACAGAAACGAAGAGGAGATATAACTATAGATACCACCTACATTAAAAGGATAATAAAGGAATATTATGAGCCATTCTATGCCTACGTGTTTGATAACCTAGATGAACTGAACCAATTCTGTAAAAATTAACAATCTGCCCAAACTCACACTAGAAGAAACAGATGAACTGAATAGGCCTATATCTGCGAAGGAGAGTGAATCAAAATTAATAGTTTTTCATAGCAGCACTATTCCCATATGGATAGGCTGGTGGATTCTATCAAGTATTTAATGAAGAAATAGCACAAAATTCTCCACAATATCTTTCAGAAAAAGCTAGAAGCAAAGGAAATACTGACTCATTCTATGAGACTGACATTACCCTAATACCAAAATCAAACATAAAACATTATAAAAAGAGAAAACTGTAGAGGAATATTTCTCATAAACATAGATATAGAAATCCTTTAAAAATATTAGCAAACCAAATCTACATCTAACAATGTATAAAAACAATGCACACCATGACCAAGTGGGATTTATACCAAATATGCAGGGCTGATTGAACATTTAAAAATCAATTTATGTAATATGTCAACTCAATAAGCTCAGATAAAAAAATGATATGCCTGCATAAATACAGGCAGGAAAAGCATTGGACGAAATCCAACATCCCTCATGATAAAGACTCTCAGTGAACTGGAAAGAGATGGGAGCTCCTTCAATTTGGTAGAGAATATCTACAAAATACCTACAACTAATATCATTCTTTAATAGTAAGAAACTAGAATTTCTCTCACTAAGATTAGAAAAAAGGCAAGGATGTCCCTTATTTCTGCTTTTTGATATTGTACTGGAAGCCCTAGCTAATTCAATAAGACCAGAAAAGAAAATTAAAGGTATACAGAAGAGGCAGGAAGAGATACACTGTCTCTGTTCACAGAAGACATAATCATACGTAGAAAATCCAAAAGAACACACACCCTCCCCCAAAACAAAACCAAAAAACAAAAACTAAAAATTCCAGTTACTAGTAAGCCAGTATATAATGGTTGCAGGATAGAAGTGTAATAAATAAAGGCAATTTTTTCCCTATGTCGGCAATGGATAAGTGGAATTTGAAATTAAAACCAGAATATCATGGGCTGGGGATGTAGCTCAGTTGATAGAGTGCTTGCCTTGCATGCACAAGACCCTGGGTTTAATCCCCAGCACCACAAAAACAAAAACAAATCAGAAAATCATTTATATTAACACTGCCCCCAAAGTGAAGTACTTGTGTATAAATGTAACAAAATGTGCACAAGATCAATATGAAGACAACTACAAATCTCTGATGAAAGTTACCAAAGAAGAACTAAGTAAATGGAGAGCTATTCCATGTTCATGGATAGGAAGACTCCTATTGTCAAGTTGGAAGTTTCTAACTTGATCCATAGAGTCAATGCAGTCAAAATGAAAATTCCAGAGAGTAATTTTGTGTATATGGAAAAACTGATTCCACATTTATGTGGAGAGGCAAAAAACCAAGACGAGCCCACATGATATTGAAGGAGAAGAACAGAGTCAGAGGACAGACTTTATCTGACCTCAAGACATTAAAAATTATAGTAATAAAGACCACTTGTTTTGTGAGAGAACTGACAAAATGATCAATGCAACAGAACAGAGAACCCAGAAATAGATGCACGTAAATATAGTGCACTGATCTTTGACGAGGAAGCAAAGGTAATGAAGAGGAGTAGTGATAGTCTTTTCCATAAGTGGTGAAACAGGGCATTCACATACAAAAAATATGAATTTAGACTCAGATCTTATATTCCTCACAAAAACCAACTCAAAATGGATTGGAGACTTAACAGTAAAATGTAAAAATGTGAAATTCCTAGAAGACAATGTTGGAGAAAATGTGGATGATCTTGGGTTTTGTGATGACTTTTAAATACAACATTTACAACAAAGTAACCATTCACAGCAGAAAGAATTGATAATCTGGAATCCATTTAAATAAAAATTTCTTCTCAGTGAGAGATACTGTCAAGAGAATGAGAAAAACAAGCCAATACAAAGAACTCTGAAAATGTAACAAATAGTAACACCAACAAAATGAGCAGAAGACACGAACAGATCTCTACCAAAGGAGATACACAGATGGAAAATAAGCATATGATAAAACATGCGAAACACCATATATCACTAGGGAATTGCAAATTTAAAGCAACAACAAGATACCACCATACACCTATTAAAATGGCAACAGTACAAAACACATGCTGATGAGGATATGGAACAAGAGAAAGGCACCTTTATTGCTGGTAGGAATGCAAAGATGCTAATGCCACTTTGGAAAGCTGTTTGGCAGTTTCTTACAAAACTAAACATATTCTTACCATACAACCCGGCAATCACACTACTTGATATTTACTCAAAGGAACTGCAAACTTATGTCCACATGAAAACCTACACATGGATATCTATAGCAACTTTATTCATAATTGCCAAAACTTGAAAACTACCAAGATGTCCCTCGGTAGGTAAGTGGATAAATAAACTGTGGCATATTCAGACAATGGAGTACCATTCATAGCTAAAAGGAAAGGAGCTACCAAGCCCTGAAAAGACAGGGAGGGACTTGAAGAAGCCAATCTGAAGAGGCTACATGTTGTCAACTAAATGACATTGCAGAAAAGGCACAACTGCAGAGACAGAAAAAGATCAGTGAGGGAGGGATGAACAGCACTGGATTTTCAGGGCAGTGAAAATCCTCTGTATAATGTTACAATGTGGTGCCTGTCGTTACATATTTGTCCAAAACCACATTCGGTACAACACCAAGAATGAACACAAATGCATTCTGGGAACTCTGGGTGATGATGGTGTGTTGGCGTAGATGCATCATCTGTCACAAGTGAACCTCTCCGGAGGGGGATGTTGACCACGGGGAGGCGGTGCACCTGTGGGATACTGTGTGCATGGGAGATCTCTGTGCCTTCCTCTCATTTTGGTGTGAACTTGAGACTGCTCTAAAAATAAAACCTACTGAAAAACCAAAGTATGAAAAAAACCTGTCTACATCAATATTCCTTAACAAGGACTCACTGTAAGTATAAAGACAGAATGCTGCCTGCTTATCCTTCCGACAAGGGGCAGGAAGCACTGCTAGACTCCCCTTTGTGAAGGAATAAGAGTGGACTGGAGCCATGATCGGAGACATCACCTTCCTGAGACTAAGTGATGTCTATTAAGGACAGGACTTTATATGGTCATTGCAAGTGTTTACAATCAGAGAAGGAAAAGTTGGACAAAAAAGGCCAAAATGAACAAGAGCTGGCATCCCCTGTGATCGTGGCTTTAAGGAGAGGAATTACAGGATTGCGTGTGGGGAATGTCCAAGTCGTTCCTGAATCCAATCCAAATCCGCCAGCCCTACCAGAAAAGCACTGCACGTGGACCCACAGATTCAGCCAACCGCCTCGCAGCAGAGGAGGTGACTCCTGTCCCTTCCCTCCAAGCATCCTCCCTTGTTGCTGGAAGGGACAGAGGAAGGCAGTGGAAATGATCAAGGTAGGGAGGGGTGTGACAGCCTGTCTGCCAAGGTGACGGCTGGAGGGAAGCCTACAGAGCCAGAGGGTGGGCAGGGTGGGCCAGGGTCTGCCAGCCAGAGGCTGGGACAGCTGGGATCTGGGGAGAGGGCAGTGCCCAGGACGCCTTGGAGGTTTCAGAAGTACACTTGGGACAGACGACAGTAGAGCCTGTCCTGACGTCTCGGCAGTGTGTCATCAACTTTGGCCATTCATTACTCCAAGCATTAGTAAAGGCTGAAAATACAAAGAATTCTAAAAGATCATTGCATACTTGTAAATCCAATAGTTTAAGTTTTAAGATAAATCCCTCATCTTTTGAGTTTAGGGAAATGACCTTCTTTGATGTGCCACCAGCAAGCGTGGTGACACGGAGACAGATGGATAGAGGCCAAACCCACAGCTCTGCTTCTTAGATTCTCCTGAAGAAACTGGCCAGAGGTCTCAACAAGTACCATTCTCCAACTGTGTGAATGATCCAAAGTTTTTGGCTAATGTCTTGTACAGAACTTGGGATCTGGTGGGGTCTTGTATTATTTAGGTTTTGCTGCTGTGACTGATCTGACCAGCACAATTATAGAGGAGGAAAGGTTTATTTGAGGGATCACAGTTTCAGAGGTTTTAGTTCATTGAAGGTTGACTCCATTCCTCAGGGCTCAAGGTGAGGCAGGACATCATGGTGGAAGAGTGTGGCAGAGGAAGGCAGCTCACATCATCAGGAAGCAGAGGGAGACTCCACTCTCCAGATACAAATATATATACCCCAAACCACACCCTAATTTCCACCTCCAACAGTCACACCCTACCTGCCTCCAGTTACCAGCTAATCCCATCAGGGATTAATTCACTGATTAGGTTAAGACTCTCAAAACCCAATCATTTCTCCTCTGAACCTTTGTACAGTACATTGTCTAATACGTGAGATTTTGGGAGACACCTCACATCCAAACCATAACAGGTCTCCGTGCATGTTTATGTCTTTGCCTTTTCTTCCTGCATTTTCATCTGAATATCGTCAGCCTTGTAGACTGAGGCGAGTTTTGCTTTCTTACCTCGGTGCAACACCTGCTTCTCTGATTCCCTTCAATGGAAACTTTGCTTCTTATCCAAATTTGGGGCTTAATGTTTGTT
The DNA here is from genome assembly GCA_020662805.1 of Glaucomys volans. Lineage (NCBI taxonomy): Eukaryota > Metazoa > Chordata > Mammalia > Rodentia > Sciuridae > Glaucomys > Glaucomys volans. Next base: position 1,660,902 of record JAJEJO010000145.1, on the reverse strand, counting down.
GACCTAAATGTGATGGATTTAATGTTTTCTCTCCCCAAGTTCTTCATGGCAGTTCAGTTATTATTATCCCATCCAATTCGTACGGTTCCTAGAAGAAATGCTTTGGAATAATGTCAGTTGTCTTTTCTTATAGTTGTTGAGCAGCTAATTAAACATCTATGTGATTTCCCCTTTAAGTAATTTATAGGTTTCTCCTCATGGTACCTTGAGAAATGTCATTAAAGATCCTCTAAGTCAGGCTTTACCAACCGACTGTAAAGCTCTGCTCTTCTAGTCTGTTCCATCACAGCTGATGGTGTTGGTGTGGCTTGACTTCCCTTCAGTGGGCTCCTGCTTATTTCTAGGGATAGCTTCTTTTTTCTTACTGTTTACAGCCATTGGCTTAACAGCCCTTTCTAGAATACAATGCTTTGTAGAGAAGCATAGGATTCTGGATAGAGCAGACAGTCAAAATGCATTGGTTTAGAGAGGTATTGCTATAGCCCATGAATGAAGGATATGCTGAGTTATTTTCCACTACTTGGCACGGTCCTCAGTGAGCTGATAATTCTGCAGGGATGGATTCTGTGTTCCCTCTCCTTCCCTTTGTCCCTCTTCCCTCCCCTCCACTAATTTGGTGAAGGTCTCCTTATATACCTGGAGATAACCCCAGAACATGTATCTAGTCATGTTACAAAGATAATACAGGTTTATAAACCTTTCTTTTGCAGCAGGATTTTAAGGTAAGTTTTTGAAAACTGAAAAATCCCTCCCATCTGAGTAGAAGCTTGAACATTTTCAAGGACCATCCTGGGCCTCTTTAAAAACCAAATGTATTAAATATAAAAAGAGAACCTGGAGATTCCCAAATAAGTACTTTTCAGAGCGTGAGACCTAATTGTGCAAGGATGCAGTGCAAATGTTCTTGAAGTGGGTAAACATTCACGCTTCAAACTACTTCTTCAGCAGTAAGTACAAAAGTATTTAAGATTATTCATGTGGATGCCAAAGAAAAAATTATTGTTTGATATTCCAGCAATTCTCAAAACTGTTCTGAATATTATTTTTAAAACATTTACCCAAGAAGTACAATGCACTTTTGTTTTGACCACGACTTCATTAGTTCAGACTAAAGACGCCATCAATATTAGAAAACAGAATAGCACTTATTGTTGAAGTTTTAATTCAGTAGAATTTCCAAAAAAACTGAATAGATACAAAGAACACGTGGAAGTAGTCTTTTTTTTTTTTTTTCTTCCTGGTTCTTTCTTCACCACTGAGCTCTGTCCTCTCCCATGTTAGGAAGGATTCTCAAAGGATAGCAGATGAAGATTTAAGAAAAGTCTTTCCTCTTCTCCAGACCCTCCCTTCTCTGATCCCAAAGTAGCTGTTGAGAAATGTCTGATGGTGATGTAGACCACCCTTTTCTCTGAGAAGGGAAAAACTTATTGATCTTTTTATTAGTAGAAATATCTGACAAGGTAGAGGTTCCATCTATCTTTTTTCTAAATTGAGGGCCTTCCCCCAGACTTCTCCATGACTGACACCCGCCGACCAGGGTTTGCAGAGAGCTGACGAAATGGCAGGTTGGCCACTACTCTGAAGCACCATGCGAGCCCCTAGACTTCCCTTTACTTAATCATTGTCATTGCTGATAAACCAAACAAAAAATTATTTGATGAAAACTATGTCATCCAAAGTCTTTGGCCTCAAAAGAAATTTCATTTTGCATTGGTTCCTAAATTAAATTTTCCTTTTCTACATCCTGATTGTACAAATCTTTCTTTTCCGCACATTGAAAGACTAATTGGCTCTCCTGGCAAAGCAGCCTAGGAACTGCTGGGTGTCTGAGCACCTCATCCCTCTCTGAATGAACATGTCGCCTAGGTACTCCTACTCTGAACATTTACATATATCACAAGCTTTATATCTAATTGACCCAGCTACAATGGTAAAAATAGCAGCGATACCAGTGGACTCAAAGACCAAAACTCGAGGATACAGAAGCATCAACCAATTGAATCCTGCACCCAGACCAATACGGAAGGGTCCTGGAACTATGAGCAGGCTGACGATGTGGCACATGCATGATTGACTCAGTCCCCCCAATAATCCTATGGGACAGGTAGGCAAAATGCCCAGGGCAGTTAAGTCAAAATCTCAGTTTCCCATGGTTGGTAAAGAGTAGAGAGAACACAGAACTAGAATCATCCTGTCTAACCTCAAATTTTCTAGATCTGATCTAGATGCTAGATTCATCTAACAGCTCTAGATCTGATCACCCACCAATCTGACAATGGTCTAGCAAGTTGGAGCAGACAGCCTTGCTTATCACAGGCTCTTCTCCCTCCTCCTTCCATTTTAACAAAATCCTTACGCACCGAGGTAGCAAGCAGAGGTGTAAGGGAGACTGGCTGATTTCAACTATGGGTCTTTGTCCTATTACCCTTGACTGGTGATTGATAGCTGAGGGGGCGCATGCAGGCACCACTGGAATGTAAAACTGGTAGTGAAGGGACGACTTTGTTTTCTGAATGAAAAGACAGAGAGGAGAAAGTCTTTTGCTCCTTTACTTCTATTCCTGCCTGGAGTGTGGCTGTGATTCCTGGCAATGCAGCAGGTGCAGCCTGGGGACAAAACTCAAGGGATGTGCTAAGGAAGAAGAGCTCGTGTTCCTGCTGCCAGTGTTGAGCAGTATTCAAGACCAGCCACCATCTTCTTCAAGACCCTTCTATGTGAGATAAGCGAACACTTACTTAGGCTATTATTAATAGGATATTTTCTTACTTGCGACTGAAAGCATTTATTATGATAAAAGCTTAAATCAACATCTTAGACTAGAATGCACTGTTTGACAGACAATGTAAAAAGCTTTTGTTTGCCTTGGTTACCTAGATGATGTGGGAAACACCTACATCCAGATGTTCAGCAGAGAAGCAGATGTGCTTACAGATCACTAATCAATAAGCCCTTTCAAGAACGGGATGTTAAAAATTGTTGCCAGAAGGGTCTGTGTTGTAGACACCTCTGAATATTTTAAATTTCAATGTAAAATCTTTCTATCATACCACCAAGAATCTCAAAATATTCCCCTTTCCTCGAAGTCTTCATCTGAATAGATTGAGTACACCACGCAGGCTCTGTGCTGAGTACAGGGCTCAGAAAGACCAGGCAGTGTCCTTGCCTGAGGAAACCCACTAACCACACAGACGGAAAATGGAATCAAGTTTGTACAGTGCTCCTCAATGTAATGATGGATTTATGTTCTGATAAATCCAAGGTAAGTTAAAATATCATTAAGTCAAAAATGCATTTAATACACATAACCTCTTAAGCATCATAGCTTAGCAACACAGTACACTGCAGATGACTGGTTGTTTTCCCTCGTGATCCCCTGGCTGACTGGGAGCTGAGGCCCCTGCTGCTGCCCAGGATGTCAAGAGAGTACTGCGGGTTCCTAGCCCAGGAAAAGAGCAAAATTCAAAATTCAGTGAGGCTTCTCCTGAAGGTGCATGACTTCTGCACCACTGCCAAGTGCAAAGATCATGAGTGCAACCACAACAAGCCAGGGACTGTCTGTCTGCATACCTTGAATAGGATGCGGGGAGCAGTTTCTGCCTCCAGGAACTGGGAAAGACACCAGAGGGGAGGGGATGTCTGGCTGGGGTGGTAGGATTCCAGATGAAAAGGAGGGCAGAAGCCTTTCAGAGAAACAAGGGTATTTGTGAAGAGAGGGATCCTAGGAAGGCCTGGGGTACCGTGGGAGAGGGGGAATTTCAGAGTGGGCAGGACACCAGCAGACAAGACCCGAGCAGATGACCAATTTCCTCAGATGCTCCAAGAAGCCACTAAGACCTCAGCCTATGGATGATGCAGAACAGGAAGAGGTCTTTAAACAGAAAGGCATGGAATCTGATAAGGGGGTTCTGCTCATGAACACTTCCCTACAATCTAAAGCACAATCATGTAAAAATTTAAATGATAAAGAACTATGCACTGTACATATAAAGGGAAGGTTTCTTTGTCTTCATACCTACCTATCTCAGAAGTTCCTAGTAATATTTGGTGCGTATTCTTCTGGATGTTTTTTTCATGAACACTGTACCATCTATTTTCTCTCTTTTATTTGTCTGTCTCTATCTCTATCTTCTTTTGTCTATCTGCATACTTATCTCTTTAGCAAAGATAGAACCAAAAAAGAAAGAAAGGGTAGCAGAGGATGCGTTCGTAGTGTACCTTGTGACCTCTGAATCTACGGTGCACATCTTTCCCTGCTCCCACGGGGGTTCACCACGCTGCTGGCTACATTGGCAGAATCATCTAGAACAGAGTCAGGCAACCTAGGAGCCTGTGGACCCAGTCTGACACACTCCTGCTTTTGTGGAAAGATATTTTGTTGGAACCCAGTCACTCCCATTTGTTTGTGTTGGGTTGACGCTGCTTTCTTGACCCGAGAGCAGAGTGGAGTGTTGGTGACGGAAGCCCACTGTCTGTACAGCCTGCACTGTGGCTGTCTGGCCCTCTACAGAGCAAGCTGGCCTGTGCCAGGTAAGCCCTAGACTGAACCCCATCAATTCTGTGCGCTGAATGTTAGGCCGCCCTAAATTGGACCAGAACAAGGAACTTCTTGATTCATCTTTGTGTTTGCAAGCCACTGGTGCCTTGGAGGAGTTTGCTTGAGGTGGTTTGCTACATTAAGAGATCTGTTTTCTCTTTTCTTATTTGTTTGTTTCTTTTCTTTTTTGGGGCGGGGTGGGTGCAGAGATGTCCTGGCAACAGCACAGAGAAGAACACAGCATCTTCTACAGTCTCAGGGCACACAAATCTATCAGCAGGCGATCCCCATATTTCAGGCAGCAGGAAGAAAAGTCCAGATGTGAGACTGGGAAGAGTCATTAAGATGAAGAGCTATTTGGGGTCGAGGAAAAAACAAAGCAATGCAAAACAGAATGGAACAGAGCAGAACCTCCAGCTTACTATCAGAGTTCAAGGTGAGTTTTCAGAGAGTCCTTCCAGTGTGGTGCTAAAGGTAACATGTCGGCTTGGGCTTGTCCTTGGGCCTTTGTCGCTTGGTCTATCTCCGAAGAGTCGCAGAGCAAGCCCAGTGCACTTGAGACTGAATGGCTCACCCTCAACCCCGACTCTCTTTATTCTGGAAGTGGGAATTCTAAGAAAAACGTGCTCATCCTGTGGCCCCGTAGAGGACAGCCCCAGGCGTGTCCAAACGGGCCTTCCAACCCTGTGCTCTGAGCACTGGGCCACAGCATGCTCCTGGCCCGTGAAGATCACAGCAGGGTCTGAGGACTATTGGATGGGGACACGGCTGCAAGTGAGATGTAGAACTGAGCAATCAAAAGTCTGGCCTATTTGCTTTTTATTTGAAATAGGAAATTCCTTTCTAGAATGAAAATACTTGGATTGTCAAATAATATAATCTGAATTTGTGTTCGTTTTTGAATGACCTGTGGAAGGACTGCAGCAGTCCAGGGAGGGTGACTAAATGACAGTCAACAACAGGAGACTCTAGGAGGCCAAGTGGAGAGGGGCCCAATGGCTCAAGTCCAGGTCAAGGGGAGCGGTCAGAACGCTCTGGGGCTGTATGGCTGATCCCGTGCCCACCCAGAGGACAGCTCCTTCTGACCGGGACGCTGAGAAGGATGCTTAGACTGAACGTCATTGCACAACAAATCGAGGTGCCCCTCACGTGTGTATTTCGGTTGTGAAGGAAGGTTTATGAGTCTTTGTGTCACCAATGCTGAGTTCTCTGACTGTAATAGTTCCCTGTAGGCTGTCATCAGCCACTTGTCCCTCCACTTTCTGGGACACTGTGGGACTCCCCAGTGACCCTGGCAGTTACCATGCATGGGTCCTTTCCCTTATCCCCACCACGGTGGCCTACATCCCTAAGCAGGATCCTTGGGAGCCAGATGGCTGGCTTGCTGAGGCAGGCTCCCTGCGCTCTTCCGAGACACCTTTTCCTGGCAAGGCCCGTGGTTCTTGTGGACACCCTCAGACCACAAGTTAAGTCAATTTTCACATTTCATGACAATTACTGCTTTTACTTAGTGAGATTTTTCATTACACAAGCCCTGTCACAGGTATGACGTAGTCAGCTAAGGAGGTTAGCAGGGGGCCTCAGAGTCCCGGCCATCGCCCAGGCCCACTCACTCACCTCTGAGCCCATGAACCCTGGAGCAGTAACCCATGGAAATGAAAGCAAATTCATCCCCAAATGCCACAGGTCAGCTGTTCTCTCCAAGTACCCTGGAATTTTCCACAGTGGGGTGCTTAACATGTGTTCACATAGAGCTTTGGTGAGCATAGAGACAGAATTTTCTAAAATCTAAAAAGTATTCGAAAACAGATGCAATAGCATCGCGTTTAGTTTTATTTTTGCTTTAATAGATTTTTAGAGGTAAAGCGCCTGTAACAGAACAGAACTGGAAAAAATCATCTGAGTATAGCCGTGAGGTCCTGAAAGGAATTGGTGGGCTTCGATGGAAGGATTGTGGGCCCTGAGGGCAGAAGGCGATGGGTCTGCTGAGCGACCTGAAAGAGCAGGACTTCAGTGACAAAGTGGGAACAGGATGTCAGTGCCCCTTCCTGAGCCTGGGGCTTATGCAACCGTCCTACATGCTGGACAGATTGGTCACCACGTTACTGAAATTCACATTGGAAATCACAGACCGTCTTGGGGCTCTCTTGGTTTATGAAAGCCAGCAGCTTTGATGCTGAAGTCTTAAATAACTCTGGAGCCGGGTTTGACCTGTCAGGTCTGCCATAACAATGGCATCAAGGCCTTCGCTGGGACTGTCGAGATCAGACCCAGGAAAATGCAGGACGGGGCAGATCAAAGCCTGGTGAGGCCCCACAGGGCCAGGGCACAGGACGCTGAGTGCCTCGGGCCTTTCCCGGGCTGACCCAGGAAAGGCAAGTGGGTCACGATCCCCGCCATGTCCCTACACCACGACTGAACTAAAGAAGAAATTCAAAACCAACAGAACATATTTTGAAGAAAGAACTCCCTGATGTTCCAGCCTGGCCACATGGAGAAGTAGGGCAAAGAAGAACCTTATAATATGGGGAGAGGTTAAATATGGAAAATGTCCTCAGCCCTCTCCATCTCCGCAGGCGCCACCACATAGCATTCTCGGATTTCCACAAAGGAAGAAACGGAGGAAGAGAAAAATCCCACATTACTAAGGAATGCTGAGAACCAACACTCCTTTGCGCAGCTCCTTACAGCCTGTTTTCTGACCTGCCTTTAAAATGTGTTTAATTGTGCCTGCAATTTGTTTTTCATGTCATTTCTTCGTGTTGAGCGTTCTTTGCAGAGGAGACCTGGGCTTCTCCTCCTTGTTTCAGATATTCACTCACATCCCCAGCTCCAGCAGGCACTGTGACACCTGGGGAGCTCCACCCTGTCTCAACTACTGCCAGGACTCCGTTTTCAGTATTTTCCTCCCCAAAGTTCTACTTTGAAGCCACCAATTTGACAGAATTCTATGCTCCGGTGATCACTCATCCTGAGATACACTTTAGATTTTGTACTTCCCAGTAGATCTGAAAAAGGGGGCACGCTCTACTCTTCTTTGGGAAAACCACAGGCTTATTAAAGGCACTGAGAAGAACCGAAAGATAGAGACCAGTTCAGCCCTGCCCAGTTCAGCCCTGCAGAGCACAGCCTTTCCCACATACTGAATAAGAGCCCTTTGTTGTTTTAACCCTATTGACAGCCTGGAATTAGCATTCTTCAGAACATTGCTACAAAACGTGGTCCATGGACTTGCAACACAAACCTCACCGGGGAGCTCCTTAGGATGCAGGACCTCAGGTCCTACCTTGGCCCTGATGAACCACAGCCTGCCCTTTCATGAGATACCCAGGTGATTGATGTGTACATCGGTGCGTGAAAACACCACTATGGGATAGGTCTTCACTAAGGTCTTCTTAGACCTTCACTAAGGTCTTCAATGTTGGAATCAGGTAGATCTATAAATCCACTACAATCTGAACTACTACAAATTTTGTGATTTTCTCCAAGAAAATGTCCCACATGGTCATTATGAAGATTAAATAAGATAATGCTATACCTAAATACCCTGGCATATAATAAATATTAAATAAATTATGGCCTCATTATGATTATCATTCTTGTTCTACATTTACTTCACTTATTATTTATAATTATCATATATTCACTCACTTTAAGTGCTCATCAGTAGTGATTTGTTCATGGTACTGGTTGTAGGTGGTTAGTATCATTGATAAGTATGGCAACTCTAAGGAAAATTTAACCATCCCAAATTCTCTGACTTCCTCCTCAAAGGAGCCATTTTTACTACAGGGAATCTGCATTTTCGAGCAACAGGAAGATGTTTTATGCAAGACTGAGCAATTTTTCTTCAGATTCCTTCTTCTCCTTTTTTCTGGAACAGAAATAGAGGATTCCAGTTTGGAATCTGGTCTGCTGCCTGACTGCTTAGATTCCTGAGGAGCACACATTTTATGCCACTAAATCAATACCTTCATATGTGATTTGCAATTTGATTTATCTTAGGTGTGTGTAAACAATGTCCACTTTTTAAAAAAAATCATACCAGTCTGACTTTCATATTGCATGCAACAGAGATTTACTAAAAGAAAAATATACAAAAAATCAGTCAGAGGGCAGAGATGAGGTGAAGGTAAATGGGAAAAGGAAATATGATCAGCAAGCAAATAATCTTTTCACAATCTCGACTTGGACGGTGCTATTTCATATAGACCCTGTGAACACCATTTGTATTTTGTACCCACAGATGCTTGCTTCAAAAGTCCACAGCATGTTTCATTTTTTCTTAGGATTCTAAATAAGCAAAGTTCTTAGAAATGATACTTTTCAGCCTCTCTGTTTAGGTACCATCTATGTATGGACATGACTTGCCTTGGCTGACTCCACTTCCCATGGCCCCAGCCAGGAGCGGGACAGCCACCTGACTCTGGGAACACAGGTGGAATCCTGTGCCCAGTACCAGAAAGAAAGAGCATGGTGGGAGAGGAAGGGCCAGTACTTGACGAGGTCTCTCCAGCGCCCCACGTAGGTTCAATAAATGTCGAGTTAAAACACGACTGACAGTAAGACAAAACCACATCGTGAAGCTGGAGGTGCTATTTTGAACTTGGAATTTGCAGCGTGGTGTCTGTATTTACTTGTCATGCTCAAAGGACCCTGGCTCTCCGTCTCGCATTCCAGCTGCCTGGGAGGCCCCGCGCACTGTGCAGCGTGGACTGTCTCTTCTCTGGTTTTCCCTCCCTTTGAATGTCCCCAGATGGCATCCAGTCCACTTACAATATTCCCACATTTGATTAGAAGTCCTCAGGGCTTCATTATTTGTACACACCATTTCTCTTATCTCTCCCATTTCTAGCATGTATTTTTGCTAAGAAAACACTCATTTTATTGAACTTACTTTATTGTTGGTTGGATCCCTGCCCCGTTTGACCGTGTGAATGCATGTGGAATATGTGGACTGCCCAGGGCCTCTGTCACATGTCCAGTCTTACATCAAATAAGAGGTAAAAGTAAGAAGTTGAGATCTTTCCCTGCAAAGCTGTTGAGTGTGTGTGTGTGTGTGTGTGTGTGTGTGTGTGTGCATATGTGTGTGTAAAGAAGGAGGATCTCATTAGCAATTACCAAACTGACACCAACATGGAAAACTCTAACTACTGATACCTTCTGTCCTAAAAATGTGTGTCTAGTTGATCTCTGTTGAATGTCATAGACTTCAAAATGAAGTCTGCATAGGTTCCTTGTCTGTTGCCATAAACAATTAGCTTTACAAATGCCATGACTAGAAAATAATGAGGCATTAACCGGACCTGACCCTGAGCAGCCCCAGCTGCCATAGTGACAGGGCTCTGCAGCAGGCGGGTGGTGGCGATGGCCAAGGCCCTGGTGTTCCCACTGGGCAGTGGGGAGCAGCGGGGAGGACTGAGGCCACTCCCAGGCTCCTTGAATAGGGAGAGGTTGGGTGGCTTCCACAGTGCGAGGTCCACACTTACTGCCAGAAGACGGGAAGGCAGCACCATGGTGGAACAGCTTCTGGAACAATCTGCCCATGGCACTCCATGACGAGGACAGGCTCCTCAGCTCTAAAATGAGGGGCACAGTGACAAGCTCTGGCGTCCCTTTCCTTCCTGGATTGCTGTCAGTCTATGACTCCAGATGGGCCTACGATTTTGTTTTCTGGAATATTCTGAGTTGCGGTCTGCAGAAAACCCTTTTAGCATTGTGTTATTTCACGTTGGTGGTGGGCAGTCAACCGTGTGACTAGATTCCTTTACATGATCACACTTGTTCCCAACTGAAAGCTGTTTCTGGTGCATTGGACCAAATTGTCCCAAAGTATCACTGTGGAATAGTCCTCACCTGCTCAGAATGTGTCGACCTAGGCGGAGTCTCCTGAGCAGTGGCTAGAGAATAGCCCGCTTTTAATGAAATTATACCACTGAGCTAATGTCACCTGATTCATCAACTCACTTCCTGGCTGTTGGAGATTTATATGCCAATTGCTTTCTGTTCCGAGAAACTGCAGGATGCATCTGCATGCACACACAGAAGAAAGCCAGAAAAGCGGGCTTCTCCACCATAGCCTTCTAGAACGCCTTTGGATTCCCTGAAGCCCCTATTCCTCTACACTATCCTGCCCACACCCAAGTCTCACACCCCATGCACACATTCGGAGCCTCTGATGGCCCCGTGAATTCAGAGAAAGCAGAACAGTTCAGGTGGGACCTCCCTGGTCCCCCCACCACTCAGCCTCTGTGCCCATTCTTTTCTCTCCTCCTTCTGGAAGAGAAGACCCTTCTCCATGCTAAGAATATTTCCAGCCAGCACCAATTTTATTTCTTTTGATCAAATTGTCAACATCCACTTCAAGGGGCCCTATTAGCTTGCAATGCTGATCGAGGTATACAAACCCACACAAAGCAAACCGCTGCTAGAGGCGGTAAGGTGGCCTAAGCCGCTGAATCTCGTATCATTGGCGTATAGTGCTGAGGACCATCTCATGCCCCAAGGATTGAATGAGCTCAAATCTTCACTGAGGGCAAAGATCCTTTCTGTTTCTAGGGACAGAACATGACACATATTACATATACTTTTTCGGAATGTTGGATGGATTCGTGGGATTTCACAGCAGTGTGTTTTTGGGGGACAAGGGCAGACCACACATGGTGCCCTCTGCTGCCCCCTACTTCACACACAGGCTGCTTTAAAAGCACTGGTATATATGTTCATCGCTGGGCCTGACTGCCCTACAGGGCACTGTAGGGACCTCACTATTCATCGAGCCATGATCATCATGAGCTACCTGCCCTGGAAGAGAGGCCACCTCTCCAGGACCACTCAGCTGGATCATCTGCAAAATGGAAAGAGTATTTCACAGAACAAGTGAGGTTTAAATGAGTGACCTGACGTGTTCACGGCACCCTGAACTGTCAGGAGAGCTATGGCACGCAGGCGTTCTTTGAAATGCCACAGAAGTGGCGGGTACAGCTGCACTGGGGCCCCACTGCATCTCAGCTGGGGGCCACATTGCCTCATGGCTTTTGTTCCAGCGTAAGGCCAGGTTGCTCCCTGTTATCGGCGTGTTTTCTTTGTTACAACATGTTGATTTTCTGTATATGTCCTTTGTTCTTGCAGAAAAATAAAAAAGCCAAAGGGAATAAAAAAGGAATTAAGGTTTCCAGTTGGGCTCCATTCGCAGCATTTTAACAGCTTTCTTCTTAAAACCCTGTATTTTCTAAAGCTTTTACAGTTAAAATGGACCTCAAAAATATCACGGCATTGTATCAGCATTTATAATCACGACTAGAACAGGACAATTGTTTTTGCTACTCCTAGAAAAGCATCTTGTAAGAACTCTCTTTGAACTTGTGATTCACTGTGGCTCCTACGACGGTACTTGGATGCGACCGTTTCTATCATGACATGTGGCTGAGTTCTCTTCTAAAATTCAATACCTTGCCATTTCATTTAATTTTACTTACATTTGTGATCACTCATCCTACTTGCTGAGGATATGATTATCTCTAATTTTATATTTTGAGATTATGATTCCCTTTGGATTTTGGTATCATCTATAAATTTAATGAACGTGTTTATTATTCCCTTGTTCTTGTCGCTGGTTAAGTCATGCAGAGAGCCTGGGGGCGAAGCAGAGAAGATGCAAATGCAGGCAAATGCATTTAATTTAGCTGTGATGTTAAACACAGGCTTGCGTTATTATCTTAAATAATGCGGACATGTTACAATGCTTCTGGAGACACCTTCTTCCCTCCTTCGGCCGAGCTGTGGTGAGGGCTCTCTGTACCACACATGGAGAATTTAGGAAGAGCACAGCCTGGACCTCGTTCTCCAGATGCTTATGGTTCAGTGAGAACATCTCATAAACACTGAGGAAGGATACAGCATAGAGTCTTGATGCGCTACATGTCAGAGGAAGTGATAAACTGCACGACTACAGGTGAAGTCATGGTCAGTTCTGGACAACCAGGTCCACAGACTTCGCACGGGGCGTGCGATGGGATGCTGGCATTAAAAGAGATGGAAAGTATGTCAGGCTTCTGTGTCCCTTACATGAAGGGCCTTTGTCCCCTTATGTACCTTAAAACAAGACTGGAAAAGACCAGAATAAGGATAAAACATAGAGGGATACAGAAAATTTCGTAACCAATGATGTATCCAACAATTCAAAATACCTGGCATCAAATTAAAAAAAAACTCTTGGACACGTAAACAAGCAGAAACATCTGATCTATAACAAGAAGAAAATCAACCAATATAAATGGACCCAATCAGGACACAGGTAATACATTAGTAAGTGAGGATATTAGAAGCCCTTTCTCACACAAACTTCATGATCAAGAAAGAAAAAGAAAGCATGAACATGATAAAAAATAATATGAAACATAAAAAGAACCAACTCAAACATAGAGGTGAAATATGCAATGTCCAAAATGAAAAAATATTCTGAGATTAATAGCATCGTTTAAACTAGAAGGAAGGATGAGGGGAGAAACAGAGCTATTGACTATTTCAACAATCCAGAGGGGGGACCTGGGGGAAGAGCCAGGGCTCCGTGAGCATGCAGAGCTTCTGAAGGAGGAGAGAGGGGCGCAGGAGGAGAGGGGAAGCAGACGCCCCTCCAAGGCTGATGAGAACTACCGCCTGGGTCCCAGGAGCTGACAAAGCTTGTCCAGCATAGGAGCAGGAAGGAAACCGCACCAATGAGTATCAAACTGCTGAAACCAGTGACAAAGACAAAAGTCTTAAAAAAGTAGCCCGCGAAAAACACAGATTATTACAGAAAGTACAGGTGAGAACACCAGCCTGCTTCTGGGCAGATGCTGCAAATCACATGTTAAGGCGATGGACACCTCTATGTTAAGAAAAAAGCAGCTGTAGAACGAGAATTCAGAGTCAGACAAAACTTCTTGTCAGGGTGAAGGCTGAACAAGAGAAGAGGAGGTCATGGAGGAGAGGGGATCGGATAAGAGGTGCGTAAGGCAGGAAAACCCAGTGAGCTCAGGAAGGGAGGCAGCAGGGCAGGGCTGGACCGGTTGGCGGGCAGGGCAGACTGGTGGCAGATCAAGGAGGCTTTCGACCTCATCCTATAATAAGAAACTATTTTTCAGGCAAAGTAGGGATTTTAGTGACAATTGAAAAATGGGATTATATGACACAATGTTTTAGAAACCTCATTTCTGAACAGAGAATGGAAAACCCATCGATGAGGCAAATTTTGCCTAGAGGGATAATTATACAATTATTTTAAATGGAAGTATTTCATATGAATATATTAAATGACATTAAAGGACCCATCTCAGGAGTTGGCAATAAATGATTCCACTAAGCCCCTCTTGGTGCTTTCTAATGTCCTGTTCTTATTCTGGCATTAACTTAGCACTTAACATTTTATTTTTATTTTAGAAAGAGCAGTGGCCACACCCATTTGATCAGTCCTTCCCTGATGGTTTAAAAATGTGACCATGTGAGGTGATCACACCTGCTTGAGTTTCAAAACCTCTTTCTTTTACAGCTTATTTCCAAAAATATTTAAAGTTAACGTACACTATTATTGCAAAGTATATTTGTTCACCTGCTGAAGAATACGTGCAGACGTCCACGCAGTCATGGTGAGTGGTTCCATCCAAAGCCCATTATTTCCATTACTGTAGCTTTTTTTTCTTCTTTTTTTTTTTTTGGTTAAAGTACCTGGGTCACTCCTATTCATCCTCCCTTCTACTCTGATAACATAAAATGAAATCCTAGGCAAAGTCCAAGAGAGAATGAACAGAGAGGTTGCTGTGTTACCGCCGGTGTTCAGCACAGGTGCATCAGCACATATTTTAAAGCGTGAGTTTCCCTCTGCTAAACGCGCAGACCTGCTGGGTTCGCCCCTCAGGCTCAAGCTAAGCAGTCGGGAGGCAACGCCCGCCCTCGACTGCTTCACCCGCTGTAGGACTTGGGTAGGGTGCCATTGAACAAGTCTGGATGCTGGATTCTAAACATGGGACAAACACACACCTTTACCTGTGGAGTCCCCACGTGGGACAGTCTGCACTGCTGGTTCCCTGACTGAGGAAAGATAGTGCAGGGCTGTGCTCCTGGCCAGATGGTGCTATGCAGGAGAGGCAGAAGGATGAGGAGTCCCACACCTCAGCCTCATTCCTGGGAATTTCAGGCTCCAGTTTGTGAGCACCTATGGCATAAACTTGTAATGCTTCTGAAAGTCATCAATAGCCGCAATCAGTCACCAAAAAACACAAGGGGCTCTTTAAATTTTGGAGGAGTGTTTCTAACAGGGAAAAAAATCATAGAACTCTAAAATAAAAATTATTTGTTCCTTTGAAAAAGTGCTTTTAATAGGTAAGCCAGTTTTAAAAAACATGCACATCAAGACTTTTAACAATCTCAGTTAACTCAAAAATTATGAAGCATGAAGACAAACCCTAAAATGTTGGATGAATTTGGAACTATTTACATATATGTATTTATATCTTCATATTCCAATAAGCCATTGCCAGTGATTTCCATGTAAATGTGAGGCTTCTCCTACGATATCATTATGATCATTCCATGCCACTTCTTCTGTAGGAGCCGAATAGGGACCTGTGACCCACCCCCTACACTGACACTCAACTTCTGCGCTTGCCGAGGTGGCCACACAGTGCAGAACCAGGTGTGAAAGGAACACGGAGACACACAGATCTTCTGCCTGCCTCTTAGCACACGAATATTAAAATACTGGGTAGAAAAGGCTCTTTCCTAATCAATGTCTTGAGACATTTATCCAAAGTTTCCAGAGCCATCGTCCTTTGAAAGTATTTTATTAGGTCAAGGAAGGCTTTTCCTTACTCCCACTCTCAATGAGAAAACTAAACTGAACCTGGATATTTGACTCTATAAGAAAAAATATAGAGGATTTGCTAACTTTTGAGGTTCATCTTTGATATTTCTGTGAGGTAGTCAGAGGCTAACGTGACACTAGTGACGGCAAGACCCAGCATTCCTCTGATGCACACTATTCTGGAGTAGGGTGGCCAGTGAGCCCAGTAGCCAGTCTGAGGCCTCTGGGCTCAGGGGGACGGGGTGAGATACTGGGCATCACCAGCCATGCCAACAGCATTTACACCATAAGCTGCCAGGAGCTACACTGCATGGCAGTGTCGGGAATAGATGAACTCTACAGAGTCACTTGGACTTCTTAACCGCGCACGACGTGTGTGTAGTCAAGTGACAGCGTCTGACCTAGAACCACTGGGGAAAAGTCAGCTGCACTGAAACACCTTCACATCACCAGGACTAAGTGCGTGGTCACTGCCACTGTGTCAGGGTGCTTGCTGCTCCTTCCGTCTGTGTCTCAAGGTTGGCAAACAGAAGGCACTAACGTTCTGCCTTCATTACCAAACGTTTATTGAGCATTAGCGCAGGGGAGGCATGGGATTAAAACAGGTTCTCACACTGAATTTCTATTTGACGTCGCCACTGACAAGCACATGAAAATATTTCCACATCTGCTTTTCGAACGTTCTTAGTAAGTACATCTTCCATATAGTTAACCTAAAATCGATTGTATATTGCAAACAGAGGTATAATATACAGTCATGAAGAAGATGGCCTAAGAAATATGAACAGTTCACCTCTCAGTACTGTCTCCTTGAATTAATAACTAAATGAAGTATGTGACAGATATCAATTTGATATTTATCATGGATAAGGAAGACAAAGATCTTCATTGATACCAGAAACCCTTAGCCCCCTCACCTTGAAATTCTCAAAGTCCTTCACAAATAATATCCATGGCATCATTTCCTGGGTAAGAGAAAACAGTACATTGCTTCTCGAGTGACTCTGGTGAGATGTGTGTCTCTTTTGGATTCCATTACATAGACTATGCATAATTATAAACCTGCAATGATTACAAGTCACTTGTCTAGTGCTTAAACACCCAAATGATAACTATATCTCAGAATTCCCTCATTCACCAAACAAAACACAGTCTTAAATTTTTTTTTCTCTGTGTTAAGGTTTTATGCAGAACATTCTGTGAAATTATTATGCAAAATAATAATTACACAAGAAATTCAGGAAAGAACTAGATGAGAAGGAGAGACACTGAGTCAGGAGAACAGTTTGCCGAGGCTGCCAAATTTCACTACAGCTTAGTTCTTCTGGAACCCAAAACTTCATGAAGAAAACAATCAGCCTTTCCTCCCACCCATTCTTGCTCTGATGGAATCCAGCTCCTTCTCTCAGAGCGCCTCCACCATTTATCATCATTTCAGCAAGCACTAAATTTCTCTTTCCCATAGACACTGGCTATCAGAACAACAGTGGTCCCGTATGCATGAACATTTAAGGGTTATGCATTTTCTGCTATCAACATCAACCAGTCTCCCCCAAAATAAACTGAGAGGTAGAAGCCCACTCCATACATACAAATGCCATTGTATAAATCTAAGGGTTATTAATGAGGTATAACAATCTGCTATATAAACATTATTATGTAATGGATGGTTTCCATTGTGGTGGCATTTGGTTTCAGTCCAACTCCTCAGTGTAGCATAGACTGAGAGGAGAATTGATCAGGGGTTGGGAAATCTCAGTCTTCAACATGAACAGCCCGACTGAACACTCTCCCGTGGACCCGAGCCATCAGGGACCCAAATCCACTTGAGGAAATCAAGTGATCGACATGTAGGATCGAAGTCTACACCTGGGGAAGCCATAGATCACCCGTGGGCAGGGGCTGGGAAACTCATGACAGAGTTTGTTGCTTTCTGCTTTGATCGGTTCCAGCTTTCCAAGGTAGATTTCTGAAGTGAGTCTCGCGTACAGCTGCCTGATTTATTTGTTTCTATGAGGGAATCAGATCGTCTAAATAAGTAACAATTTTCATCCCTGGTGACTTGAGTCTTCTAATTAACACAGCTTTAAAACCTTCCAGTTTTAGAGAATCCTTGTAAAACATGCTGCAAACTTCCCTGGCTCCCCACAGTGAGATGACTGGGCTTCATGTAGCTGGGAAACAGGAGTGCTTCAGGAAACTCCGCATCCTGCTGGACCCTCTGAATACAATCTCCTGGCCCCAGACTCTCATGGGTGCAGCTTCTTTATTATTTTCAAGCAAATGTTTTGGTACCTTTTTTCTGTTCCTTTTCTTTCTTGGCCTCTAGGCAGTCTCAGGCCTCTGTGGTCAACCAGCAACAAAGAGCCTCTTGCTGTCCTTTCTCTGTGATGAGCTAGAAAACCAGACAGCTGAGCATCTTAGAATTGAATGTAAGTCAAGAACAAATAAACTTTGAGGAGCATCTGAAGGTTTTCCATTTTTGGTATAAAAATCAGAAACGTTTTTGCTTGGGGCCACGATGGCCTAGGTAAGTGAGGGTCACAGATAAGTCACTTCCTGGGAAGTGAGGTGTTATTGTGTTAATGAAATAAAACACAATGGGTTACCAAATTCATTTGGGGGCTGCCTGGCAGATCGAAGGTAACTAAAACCTTTCAAAATGTTCATCACAGCATCCCTTGGAGTTTGGGGCAGATTTTCTTTAAAAACCAGGACAGCATCCTCTGGAAAATTTGACTGGGATGATAGAAGAATTGATAGGGCCATGGTTTGGATTCTGTGTTAGGAGAACAAAGAAAGGATAAATCTCGTTCGCATTAAAAAGAATTCTACCTCAATGAAATAGGAAAGCTCATGTAAGCTTTGATGGAACAGAAAAGTCCCTTAATCCAATGCATAATCCTTTTAAGGCAGGAAGGGACAGCCTTGGATCTGCACCTTTAAAATTCATTAATGATCTTTGCATAAGAATTAGACTGGGTATTTTTTTCCACGGTCAAACAAGATATGCAAAAACATCCTGCATCCTACCATCTGCCTCTTTAAGCCACAGGAGGACCAGCGTGTAACTTGTGGATCTGAGCTACTTTATTCCTCACTGTCCCCTGGGAAGGGTTACCGCAAGGACCCCTGCTCCCCTGGAAGAGCACTGGCCCTCGCTGATGCTGGAGGGCCTCTCTGTCCTGTGCTGCACTGGGCGACTGGACTGCCTTGGCGTATGCTTTGATGTCTGAGGGGGACTGTCTGGGTCTTTTCCCAGTTTCCCAATGCAGCAATCCTCTCCCTGACCCTGCTTTCCCAGGTACTGCAGGACATCCAGAAATTCTGGTCTCTGCCAGATGTCCCCAGTCATTGTGAGGATTGGACATGCCCTTGTATCTTTTCTTTTCCTTTTTCTTTTTTTTTTTTTTTTGGTACTGGGGATTGAACCCAGAGGCACTCGACCACTGAGCCACATCCCCAGCCCTATTTTGTATTTTATTTAGAGACAGGGTCTCACTGAGTTGCTTAGGGCCTCGCTAAGTTGCTGAGGTTGGCTTTGAACTCGCGATCCTCCTGCCTCAGCCTTCCAAGAGCTGGAATTACAGGCATGTGCCACTGTGCCGGCTTGTATCTTTTTAGATACCTCCCAGTGAGCTATGGCTTTAGAAGGAGCTGAGCCACACCCCCAAAACACAGGTGAGAATGCACTAGCACGGACAGAAGTTCCACTAGATGGTTGCTGATGTTCGGGCCCTAACTTATTTGCTTGGGTGGAACGCACTTCATAACTGCGGGTGCAGAGGCATTCCCGCTGACCTGCCACCGTGACCGGAAGACGTCTGCTTTGAGTCTGCGGCACAGTTGTACATATCTAAAGCCTGATGACAGGTCTGTATTTGCCTCTAAGCCACAAGCTCCAGCAGAGCAGGGTCCTTGTCCCTCTTGTTTGTCACTGCAGTCACAGTGCCAAGCACAGTATGAGGCATCATACTGAAAAAGGAACAAGCCAACGAATGAACAAAGTAGAGTTGATACCTACTATTCAGGACACCCGCTGTCAAGCAGGAATGGCGTCTGTCACTCATGAAGTTCAGAAGGTCAAAAGAGGAAATTGCCTACTTGTATTGTGCACTTTTCTTACTCTGTTAGAAAGGGTCTTTAAAAAATTCTCTTGGGAAATATCCACCATTGTCTTTATGGTAACTATGGTCCTTTGGTAGATGGTGTCTTTCTACTCTCCAGCTTGCTTACCTGACCTAAGACAGCCAAGGCCACCTCACTCAGATTGTCATTCATTCATTCATTTATCCATTCATTCAATAAAATATGAGGACTTACTATCAATGTCTGTCTCTACCTATAGCTACATCTACAGCCATAACTAATGGCATCTGGGGGACTCTAGTGAACAGGACAGACATAATTCCTGTCTTCAGAAAGTCAAAATGATGTGTTTATATTTTTGACCTGAAGTCATGCTGGGTGCTCACCCCCGTGGAAGGGAGTCAGTCATCAGCTCGCTCTGGTGGGTCTCAGAGAGCACACTGTTGTGGGTTAGGGCTCGAGTGTCCTTCAAGGGCTCATATTCTACCAGCTTGGTCACCAGCCTGTGATGCTCTTGGGAGGTGGGGCTGAAAGGGAGGAAGTTAGGGCAAAGCAGGGGGGTGGGGGGGCGTCCCTGGAGGGGAATATTGGGTCTGTGGTGCTTCCTGTCTCTGCTCCCTACCACCATGCGGCGAGCAGTCTCCTTGACCACGTGTATCCCCCATGATATGCTGCCTCACCAGAGGCCCAAAAGGCAACAGGGCCAAGCATTTGGGGGCTGAACTCTCCAAACTGTGAGACAAAGCAAATCTTTCCTCCTTAACAGTTGGTTTTCTATTTTGTCACAGTGATGGAGAGTTGACAGACAAGCGTGCGCATTCTGACAGTCCTATGCATGAGGTTTATGTCCTTGCATCTCCACCTCCACCTCAGGCAGTTTCTCCAAGTAGTTCTTTCCAACACGGACTGTGCCAGCCAAGAGTGAAGTTAGAACATCATCTACCTCCTCATGGAAAAATAAGGATAAAAAATAATTTACCTCTCAAAGCTTCACATTCTCTTTACCAAGATATGAAGGGGCTCACCCTGCCCCTATCCCTAATTCTTTTCTCTTTGCTTTCTAATGTGAATCCCGCAACAGCTGAAAATGAACCAAAAGATATTGAAAACAGTGTCATTGCCACATTTAATAGACATATTTCCATGCTCAGGAATTTCTAGATTTTCCATATTGGGAAAACAAGTATAATTAAACCACTGTTTTTAAAAGTATCCGAATGGATCAGTTTGGCTGTTGTTGGTGACAACCTGACATTATTCACATTTGAAAATGGAAAACAAAAACAAACCCGCTGGTGCTCGGCCTCTATTTTTGTGGGCAGTTTTCCAACTGGGAGGATGTGTATCCGAGGTGGCTTCCGTCAGCGTCATCTAACTCTGTAATTCTGGGAACTGGAAGCCAACCTGTAAAATGCTCATTCCCACGTCCCTGTTCAATAAAAGGGAAACCACAACACTATAAACTGTGGGCAGTTTGGCTCTCTCCCCCGGAGAGGAGGCGGTTTCCTGAAGACCTGAGCGTGCTGTGAGGAGCAGACCAAGCGCTCCAGAGAAAGTCCTCTTCTTCCCGGACACAGAAGAGGGGCTGAGCATGTGGCTGCCCAGGGACCTCTTCTCCCACTCTCCCTTGCCACCGGGAGTGGTTTGGGACTGTTTTCTCCCTTGTCCACCCTGAGTGGACCTGATGGGTGCCACCCCATGCCTGGCCTCGAGTCACACACAGGGCTCCCCAGTGCTCCTCTGCTTTTCCCATCGAGCTGGGATGAGGCTATGCAGGGACAGCCAGTCCGGTGACCTGGAACGCCCCTGGAGCCACACACAGACTTGTCTTCTTTGAGCCACTGAACCCTGTGGGATGTTTTGGTGGAGCAGCCGAGTGCTCCTACCTAACACACAGTCCTGATGCTCCCTGGCCAAATGCTGTTTTGTGTCATGACCTTTAAAACAATGATAATATCATTTTAGCCTCTGTTCTTTATCTGCTTAATCTGTTTCACTACCCACGTTAAGCACTTTATCTGGATCCTATTATTTATTCACCCCAAATCCTATAAGGTGGATCCTATTGTCCCTGTTTTACAGATGAGGAAATAGAATAACTCGGGTCTGAGGAGAGGACAGCAGCCTGTCTGACTCAGTCCAGGATCTTTGTGCTGAACTGGTAGCTCTTTGTTTCTCTGGAGTTACACGAGCTACTATTAGCAGTAGCCCAGAGGCCTGGTATCTAGAAGTAAGTTATGAATAAAAACATAACTTAATAAAAACAATCCCAACAATAATCAACTTTATTTAGATGGTCAGCATCCACTTGCTCTTATCTCAGCAGTACAAATCATTTTGAGAGGAATGATACAGGAATTGAAGATTTCCACTGCAGATACTAAACTGTAGAAACTCACTGGGGGTTGGCACCTTTGGTCCAGAAACCTGACCCTTGTTTTCCCTCAGAACAACACAAAGAATGCACGTGTGGATGTCACTGAACGGTACTTCACTGAATTTCCCTTCAAGGACCAATCAAGATATTTCATGCATCTTGATGAGAGTAGCAGATCCCCAAGGAGTCCCTTGGTACCTTGTCAGGGAGACAAAAGGATCTATCAGGAAGTCACTGGGAAGTGTGTTTTTTGATGGCAGCAATATAAATTCCTTGGTTGGGAAGTCCTTGGCATGGAAATGGAATTTTAAGATTGACTAATAATGGAAGCTTGACTAATAATGACAAGTTGTCAAAGAAACGTCTAAATTTCCTCTGTTCTTGTGGGAAAGAATGCAGCAGAAATTCTTGCCCTTTTTTTTTGCGGTGCTGGGGATTGAACCCAGGGCCTTGTGCTTGCGAGGCAAGCACTCTACCAACTGAGCTATATCCCCAGCCCTAGAAATTCTTATTTAACCAAATACAATAAGTTAGTGGTAGAACTGATAAGATTGGGCTTCCAGCACCTTGAAGCTCAAATGCTCACACCATAAGCAAAGTCACTGTGGAACTTCTTGCAGAACACCTCAGTGTTAGAGATGATGATGGCAACTTCCATTCCCTTCCTCCTGGCTTCTCTGGAATACTACAGCCACGCACAGCGTCTGAAGAAAAGAGCAACAACCACCCAAGGTTCCAGGCAGTTCCCACGGCAGTGCTGTCAAGGGTCAAAAGGTAATGTCTGGCTGTGGGGAGAGATTCCTCTTTCTCTACCAAATAGTGTCTGCATTTTACTAAAAGAGGAAGCAGACATTTTTTAAGGAAGAAAACCAAATATGGACTTGGCCTTCTGATCTAGTGAGAAACACAGTCTCCCCCGTGCTCAGTCCTTAGGATCTCTTGACCTGCCAGAATGAGCACCCTTGTCACTTGGCCTCTCTGCACATGGACACTCACATCCACACTCGATTACACAGAGCGAAAATCTTTCCCAGAGCCACAAGTACCGTGCTGACGACCCACAGAAATAATTTTCCTTCACTAAAGCTGTATGCTCATTATGAAGGTCAAGTTATCTCAGCCCTGCCTGAATCTAGACAAAGACTTACTTTTAAAATAGAAGGCACCTCGGAATTTGCATAAACTTCCTTCGTCTTCTTCAAATTATTCCATGCTTAAATGAAGTTGGTGTTTAAAAGCTAATTATCTTTATCGGATGAATTAAGCTCATCCATTTTGGACTAATCACATATTCCCCGGTCATTCCCTTCTTCTAACATTGAGGTAACAATGAAACAAGATATATGCAAATTGATTCTAGTTAATAATTTCATAGTTGCATTTTTTCTAACCTAGAAATTGACTTCTGCACAGAATTTGCTACTCAGCTGTCCAGATATTTCACAAACAGTAGCATAATGTTATAAAATATCAGTGGAATAAAACAGAGTCAAGCCCAGATGGGCACCAAGACTTCTCCTTTTCTGGGATAAGGGCAGAGCCAAAGCCCAGGATGAAGTCAGGCTGTGATGGGAACTGATCAGGCTGAGAGTGAGAAGGGCCCAGAATAAGAGATGTTTGGAAGGTCAAAATAATGATGTCTGGAATAAATGATGTTTGGAAGACCAACCTAATACTAAAAAAATGAGGAATCTGACTCTCATGAGAACTAATGGCAAAAAGTAATTAATACCAATATGTCTTCAATTAGTGCAGATGATGGTAAATTTCTGTGCACTGGCTTTGGTAATCTAGTATAATTTTGCAAAACACTGGGATTTACATGTATCTATTTGAATTACAAAATCTTTTCCTTACTCCTGTTTCCATTTTGTTCTTATTTTCCCCTTTGAACATGAATGTTTGTAATGAGATAAAAAGCATTAATCGAAATAAAAACTGAAACCATGTTATTGATAATACCCATTCAAAATGCAGAACAAATCACACATTCTCAAAGCAAGAATTCTTGTGCCCTATGTTTTCTCAAATTACTGCCAGTGCTTGGCCAGAGGCAGAGATTTTGTTATGAAAGACAAGCAGCAATGGTTTTAGGGAGGGAATGACGTGAGCTGCATTTCTGAAGCAGGATCCCCGAAACACTTCTCCCTTTTTTTTTTTCCTATTTTTGCAATACTAGAGATTGAACCCAGGACCCCCCACATGCTAGGAAATGCTCTACCACTGAGTTCCATCCCTAATCCAGAAGCTTCAAACACACACACACACACACACACACACACACACACACACACCCCACACTCACAAACCTCCCAGGATCTTGAAGGGAAGTTCTCTGCATTTAAACTATTCTTGGAGCACTTCTGACACACATCTTTAGTTGAACACACTGCAAACATCAACTGAATACAATCTCCAAAAAGGCAGGGATTTTTGTTAGTTACCGACCCCTAACCAGCTCCCAGGACTTGTTGGCAGAGAGTAGGTGCTCAGTAAATATTAGTTCAATGAGTGATATTTATTGAATCCCTTAATAAGGAAATAATACCAGAAATCAGACCACTTAAATGTGGGAAAAGTCAAATAATTTATATTTTTACATGATATAAGAGCTAAATTTGTTTTTTCTTTCAATTTCTTCCTTTATTCACTAAAAAGCCAAACAACTTGACAATGGGTTGTGATATTTTAAGTAAAAAGGACACATCTTTGGTAAGGGTTTTAAGTCTGGAAAGGCAAACAGACAAGAGTCTCCTTATTCAAAAATTTTTATTTTGAACACTTCAGATTTATCCTCAGATCCTGCCCAGGGATGAAACATTTAGAAAGAAAGAGAGCTGCTATTTGTGAGTGAGACAGATACATTCTCATAAGAGCACTTAAAACTTCTATGAGAAACATTCACAGAACCCTTCTACATTTGCTTTACACACCAAGTATGATTTCTCATAACCAGGTAAGTCAAGGTAAATGGAAGTAGCCATCACTTAGGATAGGGTGTGTTTGTCCTTAGCCAAGTTTTTTACTCTCTGAGCCTCAACTTAGGCACTTGTGACCTTACACCTTTATCACAGAGTTCTAAAAATTAAATAAAACACGACCTGGAGAAGCCGCTTGGCTTCTACAGCTCGTGTTTGGGCAGAATGCTCCGCTGTTTTTCCACAATGAAATGCTAAAATCTGATCCGTCTATGGGTGATGCTACTCTGAGCAGAAGACCAGGTAGCTCTGAATAGATGCCATCTTTCTTTGTCATACAGCCAGTGGGGTTTAGATAGCACTCTAAATCCTTCCTCTAAGAACCAAGAGAAAGGAGCAGG
Organism: Glaucomys volans; assembly: GCA_020662805.1. Taxonomy (NCBI): domain Eukaryota; kingdom Metazoa; phylum Chordata; class Mammalia; order Rodentia; family Sciuridae; genus Glaucomys; species Glaucomys volans. The sequence goes on along the minus strand of JAJEJO010000145.1, from coordinate 1,635,743 downwards.
CACAGTGACCCCTCAGCACCCAGCTGGGCATCTGAAGACATGAATATTTACAATGCACTTAGTGAAAAGTCGTTTATAATATTAAAGGGAAAGTTGTCAAGATAAGGGAGACCTTGAGGGCAAAGAAGTCAGTTCTACATAATAGGCTCTAACAAAAAGCGTACGCAAAGCCCCAGGAAACACAGGTCTCTGTTGGTCCTTTTGGAATTATTTTTTCTGCAAGAAAAGATACATTTGGCCTTTCCACAGCACCTGACCTGCACATCTTGTCGCTTTCGACCTCGTCCAGAGTTGGCATCCGTGTGACTTCAGTCTTTCTCTTCAATTTAACCTTCTCTGCACCGCCAGTTATTTTCCAAATGATGCATCTTACCGCGTCATGTGACTGCTTAGAAACCTCCAGGGGCTCCCTGCTTGCTGAACTAATACCGAACTGCTCAGCTTGCCCCACAATGCCAGTGATCTGGGTCTGCGATCTGCGGCTCTACCCTCGCCCCCCACCTGTGCCCTCTCTGGCCAGTCCTTCCTCCTTGATCACTGGCGAGTTCCTCAGGATCCAGCATCATCGCTCATGGCTGCTCTGTAGCAGCTGATCATTCTCTTTCCTTGCTAAGTTGTGACATCCTGAGACCCTGTGGGCTGATGACCTCCACAGGTAGTGACAAGCCAGATGTCTTCCAGGAGCTCTTGATCCTCAGTCCAACCATGCATCTCCTCAACACCTCCCCGGAGGCTTAATGAGCCTCTTAATGTTAAAGCATTTAAAACAACTTCCGCTTTCAATCAGCCCTCTGCCTTCCCAGCCTCGGTAAGTCTCCCCTTGCAGGTTGCCCCCCAGCCTTGCTGCCTCCTGACTGTCTCTCAAACAAGCCATTCGTGTCCCTGCCCAAGGACATTTGCTCTGGTGGCTCCCTCTGAACTCCCTCCACAGCCACGACTTCTACCTCAGCTCCTCCTCATTGCTCAACGGCCACCTCTCAGTAAGGCCTCCCCTGATCTATGGGCTGAACTCCCAACCTGCTGACTCCCTGGTCACCACTCTGTACCACACACCTTGCCCTCTCCTGCATCTCCCAGGAGAACTTGTATTTCATGTGTTTTCTTCGTCCCTCCACTGGGATGTGAACTTGATGATGGGAGGCGAGGCCATTTTTGTTTGGTACTGAAGGCCCAGGGTCGAACACGGTGCCTAGGACACAGAGATGCTCAATAATTAGGTGTCAAGTAGAGCTGGTATTAATTTTACCATTAAAATGAAGGTTCTAGAAGAAGGGAGAAATTGGCCTATTTAGAATGAGCAGCCCCAAGATGACTAGAGCCTGGAGTTCAAGAGCTGTGGTTGGGATCTGGGTTCTAATTCACACATGCATCTGTGACCCAAGACGTGGGAAGAACTCCTGTCTCATCTGCTCACACATGAGTGGGAGAATTCAGAGGCCTCATTTGGAGGCTTGTGTGAGACACATGCTAAAGTACCTGCAGGAGGCCTGGCACATCTTGAGAGCTCAATCCACACAGCTCACAGGTTCTGATTGTGTGCAGGACATCCCATTGAGATCAGACTGCCCAAGGCTACAATGCTACTATTACTGAAGGTAAGTGCAGCACTCTTTTAGCAACTGGGAATTAAAATTGAGTGAGAACTATATACCACATGTTCTTTATAATTCATCTATATACAATGGAATATTACTCAGCCTTAAAGGAGATGGCGTTTGCCAGTAAATGAATGGAGCTGGAGAATATCATCCTAGGCAAAATAAGCCAATCCCAAAGAACCAAAGGCCAAATGTTTTCTCTGATATGCAGATGCTAATTCACAATAAGGCTAGGGAAGAATAGTGGGACTTCAGATTACGTAGAGGGGAGTGAAGGGAGGAGAGGGGGTGTGAGGGTAAGAAGGACAGTAGAGTGAATCAGACATTATTACCCTATGTACATATATAACTATAGGACTGGTGGGATTCAAATCATGTACAACCAGAAGAATGATAAATTATACTCCATCTATGTCTGATGTATCAAAGTGCATTCCACTGTCATGTATAACTAATTAGAACAAATAAAAAAATTAAATTAAAAAAATTTGAGTGAGAACTAACTGGCACCCGGAAAGTAGACTAACGTAGACAACGGAGGAGATCTACAACAAAGCAACGAATTGAAGAAAGAGCCAAAGTACAATATAAAGTAGTGATGAATGACATTCATTGGCCACCTGTTACTGATATAAAAATTATTTTTTTCTAAAACTCATATTAATTTTGGGGTCAAGTTATAAACATAACAAGCAGTAATATGAAGGTATCCTCGTGACTCAAACAATTTTTAGGAATTCCATTTAAATACAAGACATTTTTTTTTCTCCTGACTGGTCAAGTCATGGATTCATAAAATATTATGGGACACTGGCCTTATCCCAAAATGACCTGTTTTTCAATAAGGTGGAGGAAGATGACAGTAAAAGGGGGAACAGCAGACTCTCTGGTTGATACCAACTCTCACAGGGCTGTGGTTTCTAAAGGAATCTTAACAGAGATTCAAAAATGCCACCAGCTCTCATTTCCCTAGTTTGCAATCTTGCAACATGAAATTGCTATTTTTCTGACTTGCATGTCTACTAGTAACTACACGAACATGACAAGTCAGGTTGGCTGTGACAGAGCTCACACTGCACCTGTCTACTGCTCTGCCTGTCGGGGACTTGCCCCCCTGCCCCCCTTGAGTGGGGCTGGCCTCATGGCTCAGCTTGACCAATAGGATGTCAAGAGCATGATGTTCGTGACTTCAGAGGTCCACTGCTTCTGCCCTCTCCATCCCATACTAGCAAGACTCAGAGAAAGGGACTCTCCTGAAGTCCTGCCCATGGCGGGGAGAAGAAAACACCTGCCATTGGCTCCATTAGCTGCCATGCATGCAAATGACACAATCGTGGGCCACCTGGTCAGGGCTGCACCTCCAGAATACTGCAGCCACATGAGTGACCCCAGGTACAACCAGCAGAAGACCTGCCTAGCTGAGACCAGCTCAAACTGCAGAAGTGGGAGCAGATGGATGGTTACCATTTTCAAACACTGAATTTTGGCGTGCTTATTATATAGCAACAGATAACTGAGGTAATAGTTCCTCGATTAATTTATGTATTCAAAGGCAAAAATGTTTTCTAGCATGCATGTGTTCATTTAGCATAAAATTTCCCTTGTGTCAAGTTCATGGCAAAGCTACATGCACAGAAAAGGAACAACAAGTGAATGTACACCGTTGTGGTCAGACAGGAATTGTGGACATTCTGTCTGGAAGAACTCTAAGCACTCTGTCCTTGCAAAGCTAAATATACCCTTTGATTATGAATTCATGTAACTGTAGGAAAGGTGTGTGTGAGTGTGTGAGTGTGTGTTCAGCAGGTGTGTGTGGACTGTAGGTGTTGATTGCAAAAACCAAAACTACAAAAGGCTTGCACTGACTGAAGTCCACCCAAACTCGACAACCTTAGTGATGGAATTCCTTTCACTTCTCTGTCCAAAGCCACATGTTTTCCCAAAGTATGTTGGGGGCTGACGGGACTCAGGACATGCTACCCAACAGGTGGCATCTCAGAATTTGAGAAACAGCAGAAGGCTAAAGGACTCTCTGACCCCCCACCCTTCTCTTCTGAAACAGGGCCAGAAAACCAAGAGAGGATCTTCTGACGCCCCTCTGAAGGGAATCATAAGACCCTCAGGGGAGATGTGCTCACTCTAACCTGGTGGAAAGGAACATCTGTATCAACAGACATAAGACAAAGGGAATCTAGACACAGGTTCTCCAGGCTCCTCCCAGCATGGTACCATTCCATCCTACTCTTCCTCTCCAAGGGCTTTCATCCACAGGTGTCTACCCCCTACCTAAATCCAAGTGCACACATCTACCTGTGTCTTGAGTCTTCATTTCTGAAGGTTCCCATGAAACGTGAATCTTACATCATATAGATGTGCACACTTTTCTCTTGCTAATCTGTCTTTCACTTTGGGGACCTCAGCCATGAACTTGGCAATGTTAAAGGAGACATCTTTCTCCCCTGTAGACCCCACAGAACACATACAAAGGGCTGAGGAGAAAAACATGTGAACACATCAGGAGAAAAGAAAATGAGAGAAGGGGAAGAATAAGCTAGGGGAATATGTTTAAAATTACAATGATTTATTGAACTAAATTTAACTTTCACCCTTGCCTCCTTGCGCATTTATAAAAACACCCCCAATGTTGACTTCCTTGGTAGCCAGAGGTACTTCGGAGCAAGATAGAACATCTTGTCAAATTCCAAACTTCCAGCTTTGGAAATTGGTAAACAATAGGAAGGAAAAACAGCAATATTTTCCCTCAAATCCTAGGCAAAGCATTTCACAGTATTATTTTGAAGTGATTTCCGGTGGTTGTATTGAAAGACAATAGTTTTCTTAACTTTAGTTTTAACCTCTAAAATTCTTGGACTAGAGAACATCCTATTCCATTGTATTATTCCGGGCCTGACAGGAAGTAGAAGGTTGTGTGACAGAAAGTGACCATGTAGGTGACACCCAAATGCCCAGCAGGGGGCTCTCTCTTCTCTTACTCATCTGTCCCATCCTGCTCCACCCCTTTGGAATAGATGCCTTCTCCACTGCCTTCGGACTCCCAAGTTAGCACCTTGACTCCATTAATACCCAGAGAGAAGGGAGGCCCCACCCACACCCCTGGCCACTCCCCCATGCCAGGCCCCTCAAGTGCACACCTTAAGCACCAGGCCCAAGGGCAAAGTGAACTGGCCTCCCACGAGAAGCACCACTGGCCAGCACAGGGCAGGAACAATCCAAATAAATCAGTACTTTCAGGAAACAGCCAATGGCTAAAGTAAGTAGATGCTGTATTTTTTATTAAAATATCTTTAGTCATAGATGGACACAATATATTTTATTTGTTTATTTTTATGTGGTTTTGAGGGTCGAATCCAGTGCCTCACACATGCTAGGCAAGTGCTCTACCACTGAGCCACAACCTCGCTCAGACTCTAAGTGTTTTGATATCATTTTCACTATTTTCCCTGAGATGACTGGACATACCTTATTTTTCCAGCAAAATCTTTAAAACTAGAAAAAAACAAAACAAGAAACTCCATCATGTGAGTCTAAGGGTCTCTGCCCACATACGTGATGCTGAGTTCTTTGAAATCATACGAAGCCCCAGCATTACAGCTCCGCTGGCCACTTCCCAGAAGGGGTGAAGAATCTCAGTACCCACCACCTTCATTCCACACGAATCCTATAACAGCTCGTGTGCAAAGGGAGCATCTCGCCTGCAAGCTGATGTGATTTGGCTCGCCTAACTAAAGCTCCAACAGCCATGCCCTGTCGTGGGGAAAGATCGCTCTGGTTGCCTTTCACCGGTGTGCTTTGGGAGAGAAAGGCTTGGGCTTTTTTATTTCTTCAACAAAAAGGGCAATACAAGTCCAAGTCTTGAACTCCTATTAATAGTCTCTGCCAGCGCAGCAGCAAAGCCCAGTGCACGCCCGTTTTCAAGTGCTTCTGAAATGACAGGCGCTTTCAAACAAAGCCAGGCGGTGCATTTTTCCAATGCCGATGTGTGGTGCTGGTGCTGCCGTGTACCGTCACAGGCACAAGATGGAAAAGCCCAACTCGGCACCTCTTTGGTCCAATGATCTTGGCTGTTCTCCACCCATCAGGCCCCAAGATAGAATCTGCTCAGAGCAGCAAGTCTATTCTTAGGTGCTTCCTGTGGTGACAATTAACCAAAAGATTGAAATCTCTGGAAACAGGTAGGGATGGTGTAAAGGGAGATGGTGTGGCAATCCCCAGGGCAACTTTTGAAAAGATATCATACCTATGGTGCCTTAGCAGTGACCCAGACTTCCACCTCAAAATCAAGCCGGCAGCAAAAGCCATCCTTTCCTGGGCCATGTCTAGAAGGACATCTTGCACCCCTTTTGTGACAGGTATGTCCTTGAGTAATACCTGTTATTTACATACTGCTTTTTTCAGTGCATAGAATACACACTACAAACTCTCTGAGAGAGCAGAAGAAGTGCCAACATGGTTAATTTGCAGCCTCTGTTCCTAGTGCACAAGAACTAGGAAAAGAGGGAAATCTGTGAACCTGTCCCAGCTGGGCTTTGTCCCTTTCCCATTTCATCCTCAGGTCCCACCATCTATTCAGCAGGCTTCTGGGACCACTGTGACTACACCCATCCATCCAAGATCAGCCTCCCCCAGAGATTAGTGTGCATCCAATCTCCCACACAGACACGATCCTTGGGCTCCCAAGCCCTCTCTTAGCCTGCCACAGATGGTCATTCCCATCTGGCTGGCTGCAATCACTTACTGTCCCCACCACTAAGCTCCAGTGCTGAGTGCATGCCAGGGCTCTCCATCAGGGCCAGGGGTGCCTGCGCACTGGGACATCTGGCTTCTCCCAAATTCTGTACACACAGATGTGCATCCTCAAGCTACAGATGAAATCAGAGTGAGAATTGGAGGGCGTAGCACTCTCAGGGATGGGGCAGGGATGAGAGAAGGGACCAAAATCATTTCCACAATGCAGGAATCAGGAATGATGAAAAGAGAGTTTAGTAACTTTGATGCTTTGCTGCAAAACTGCAATGGAGCAAACCTTGTGACCTCAGACCCCATGTTTGTGTTAAAAATGAGCACTCCTACTTTTGTCTGTTTGTCTACAAACAGACAAATTAAAGAGGGTACCTGTACAAGAAATTATTTTTTTCCTTCCTTCTTTTTTTCTGTTATCATTGTCAGTATTGCGAAACCCAGACTGGCATTACCAGGAAAAAGAGCAACAGTCAATCAAACTTGTTGCAGACTGACTTGGGTGGTCCTTCCCCCTTCCCTCCTGTCTCCTCCTCCCTTTCTTTAATCACCCACCTGGGCTCTGATATATCTGCTATTTTCCTATGTTCTGAAGGATCAACTACCCTCATCTTTCAGTCTCTGAGTGTGGTCTTAAAGATCACCTGACAGGTGACTTTGCAACACATCATGGTAGTCTCTGCTCAGGACGTCTCAGGAAGAGTTTTCTTAGTAAACTGTCATTTCAAGCAAACCAAAAGGACATAAAGTCAGAGCAGCACCCCATGGTGAACAGTGTCCTAGGTCAACGCACAAAGTCAGGTCTAAGCAGCAAAGAAGGTGAAACAGGAGAAAGAAGAGAGTGGATGTAGGAGCAGAGACCAGAAGAAGCCACGAGGTGGAAGCCACCTGCATTTGGAACTTTCCACACCAGAGCTATGGTTCCGTGTGTGTGTTTCCCCTTCACATGATTCGTAGCAACCCTACCAACAGTAATATTATAACCCATCCCATGCTTGGTCTTGGAGTCAGTGGTTAGCTTAGAATTTCCATGGAAAATTTATTTTGTCAAAACAGATCAGTACAAAGTGGCTTTAGTCACTACTATCTTGACAAGGGACGATAATTAAATTGTAAATGTCATTTTGCCTTTTCATTAAAATGTAGGCTGAAAATTCTGGTCATAGATATGTCTTGGGTGACTAAATGATCTTAAGTGGTCCCAGGCACATTCATTCTAATTAGGTAGACGTTAGTATAATATGTTGGAATGGCAATCTGCCCAAGGAAGGCACAGATATTAAGTCAAATATGTACTTATTCGGCTAGGAGTTAGTTTTGGGGAAAAAAATTTCTGAAATGAACCCACAGCAAAAAAACTCTTTAAAAATACTTCAGCAGTAGCAATAGTTCTATACAAGTATAAACGTGTTATATGAGTGTATTCACACATTTTCGGCAAGACTGAACTTTAATGCAAAACTAAATTAGGAGCAGAGAATAGATTTCTATGATTCCCCAATGGAATATTTTAAGTGGGTTTTCCAACTTGCAGCCATTTTTATAGGCATTGTTTTTTTTACAAGTTATTTTATTCTACCTTATTATGTTTAAAGAAACAGAACATTAGCAACACAATGCTTTCGGAATTGTGAAGTTTATTGGTATCATCTATAAATGGACTGGCACCAGCAAGATCAGCAATTAATCTTGGAAAAATTTCAAAAGCAGCAACAACAACTGAGAAGGAACTCAGGAGATATTACTTAGGATATGAAGCAAATTCTGGAGCACTCTGTGTTAATCTGACGGTCATTAGCTTTAACATCTGACAATATATCTTAAAATAAATCCTTTATTCCTGAAGCAAACACACCAATGACACAGCCGGTGGTGCTCTGTCAATTGGTTCAAGGTGAGTTTTAAAGTGGAGATGGAGTTGAATCACGAAGGACCAGGTTTTAAATGACTGTTGTTCCTACTGTTACATGGTCAGGGTTATGTCTTTAACTCCACCTTACTCCTTAGCTGACAGTAGTGATATATTCATCCTTAAAGAGGCTGTATGGACATTCCTCAGAAAACTTGGAATGGAACCATCACTTGATCCAGTTATTCCAATTCTCAGTATATACTCAAAGGACAGAAAATCAGCATACTACAGTGACACGGCCGCATCAATGTTCATAGCTGCTCAATTCACAACAGCTAAGCTACGGAACCTACCTACTTGCCCTTCCAACAGGTGAATTGATAAGGAAACAGACACAAAATGGAATATTATCCAGCCATAAAGAAGAAGGAAATTATGGTATTTGCCGGTAAATGGATGGAACTGGAGACTATCATGCTAAGTGATAAAAAAAAAACCCACAAAACCAAAGGCTGAATGTTCTCCCTGATATGCAGATGCTTACACACAATAAGGGGTGGGTGGTGAGGGATGAGTAGAAGAAGTTCATGGGATTAGACAAAAGGGAATGAAGGGAAGGGAGGGAGATGGGAATGGGAAAGACAGTAGAATGAATGGGACCCAATGTTCCTACATTTGTATGTGAATATATGACCCATGTAACTCCACATCATGTACAATCACAAGAATGTGATCTTAACTAGAATAAGTTAATCTCTATGTATGTATATGTCAAAATACACTCTTCTTGGGCTGGGCTGTAGCTCAGTGGCAGAGCGCTTGCCTAGCACATGTGAGGCACTGGGTTTGATCCTTAGCACTATATAAAATAAACAAATAAAATAAAGGCATGCTGTCCATCTACAACTAAGAAAAAAATTTTTTTTTTTTGAAAAATACACTCTACTGTCATGTATCTCTAAAAGGAAAGGAAAAAAATGACATAAGAGGCTGTACGGAGTACAGAAGGCAGATTCAAGGCCTGGTCTGTGGGTCCAGCTCGTGGCTGTGGGTGGCTCGTTCCCTCTCTCCCTGGCCAGCTCCTCTGCACGCCCTGGTGAGGACTCCTGGTGTTCATCTGCCCCAGGGCTGCCATGCTGCAGAGGAAGAGAGCAGTCTGTACTGGCTGCTGCCACTCAGTGAAGAATTGATTTAGCTCCTTTGCCTTCTAGGCTCAACTCTCCTGGGAAGAGGGAAGTTGGGAATCAAACCATCATTAACTAATTTTCCCTAGTGCCTGCAGAAGGACCCGTATTGATGGAGGTACAGCCAGAGCACACGTCCATGTGGCTGAGGCCCCTCCCGTTGCCTCCACTGCTAACCATTTAAGCGTAACTGCCTGTGCGTTGTGTTTGCACTTGTGTAAATTCTATTACAATGCTAATTTGTCAGCACTCTTCCGAGAGGAAGCAGTTTCCTCTGGTGGCAGATTCTCAAGGACAAAAGAAGAAAAGAAGTAATTAAACCCAAATCAGTTCTCCAGAGCCAAGTATCAAACAATGTCCATGGGCGGTCAGAGAAAGAACGTGAGGGCCACTTAGGCCTCAGCCAAAACACTGCTTCACTCTACTGTTTCATTATTTATCGCTTTTATTCATCAGTTTTATTTGATTCAAAGGTAATGAAGAAGAATAACCTGCTTTGATAAAAACACTGAAAACTATTCCATGATTTTAAAATTAGCTTATGATTTTTAGGAGAATGATAAAAACAGGGAAAAAGGTGCCTGTCATTTTAAAACCTTTATGCTATATAACATACCTGCAGCTGCAGCTGAGAGACAGCAGCAGTACCAGTTCTGGGCGGGGTCATTTGGCAGTTCAGGAAACAGACACAGGCAATGTGATCTGAATGCCATGTTGGCACATCAAGCTCAGGGTCCTCTAGAACGTGATGATAGGAATGAATGGACTTTTGCTTTGAAGAAGACCCATGCAGGCCACCTGGAGCTGTACTTCCGTCACACTGATCTCCAGCAGAGTGACATTAGAGATGATAAACTCATGTTATATTGAATTTGAAATCAAGTTTTCTGTTTGTCTCTGAGCAAGTATATGCAGTCAATTTTCTTCCCTACAAAAATAGGTAAATCAAAAGTATCATAATTCTTTTCCTATTCTAACATGACCATTCTTTTGCAATAAATGCAAATGACTTATTTGTCAAATGAGTACACCCTGTGGAATAAGAAGAAATTTTCTAAAATTTCCAAAAAATGGAAAATTTCCCACATGCCCACAGGTTGAGATACATTACAATGAATCCCACCTCTGGGTGCCAGTACAGATATATGGCAAACATATCATACCTAAATTGGCTTACTGCTTCCCATCCTGGATCGCTTTGAAGCAAATCCCAAGTACCTCATCATTCTGTTTGCACATTCATCAGTGTTTGCCATGGAAAAAACGCTTTTAAGACTGTAACCACTACACCAGTGTCGTAGGAATTCTCTAATGATCACTAATGGCTTTTCTTTGATGATATCATAAAAGTAGATTTGTGATTCTGTTCAGGGGGTCCAAATAGAGCCCATGCAGTGGATGTGTTAGGTATTAGGTCTCTTTAATTTCTAAGTTTATCTTCTTTTTTCACTTGGTTGAAAATTCTGATTTATTAATCATGAGCAAGGTTTTCATCAGTTTTCCTGCTAACTAATGGTTTTGATGGTGACTGATGGTCACTGCTGTATTCATTCTTTTATTTCCGGGTTAAAAAGCCGAGATACTCTAAGTTTACCCCTTGTTCATCCGTGAGTGACTGGACATACCTCTAGAAGTATTACCGGGCACAGTCTGAGATACAGTTTGCAAAGAGAGGTATCAAAAGTGTACGATTCTCTGGCATTTTACAAAAGTTACTATTTTCTTGTATTATTTTTTATAAATCTATGGAACTTGAACACATTTAATGCATTTCGATCTACTGTGAAAATTCTTTTTATTTTCGAATTGCACCATTGGGCGCTGGTGGAGGTCCATTCGTGTTGGTGCTGAGTCACTTTGACATGACTCTAGCAGCTCAGTCTCCTTAGTTTTCTGGGGCAACCACTTACTCTCTGCTCATTTCTCCAAGAAGGACTGTCAGGACCAAAGTCTGAATTGCCATTAGGTTGGTTGTGAATAAAAAAGTTTCACTTTATATAGCCAGACATGGAGGCAATGGTGACATCACAGATAAAATAACTGACATTTGACTAGCACCTTCTGCACTGTTTAAAAATGTGAAAAGTCTGCAGGGTAAATAATTTCTGTCATTTGAAAAAATGCTTACACTGAAATAAAATTTGGATCCCATCAAGTTTTATATCTTACACTAAGAAGCACAAGAGAGGACACATTTATATGAAATTGAATTAAATGAAATGCAGTTTATAAAGGATTTCACAATGTCTAATCAATAATAGATGCTTAACAAGTGAATTTCATAGTTAATCTCATTCTTCAATTTTATTTCAACTTCTTTTTTTTCCAAAAAAGGAATATAAGGACTAGGGATGGAGCTCAGTGGTACAGGCTCACCTAGCATGTGCCAGACCTGGGTTCAATCCCCAGCGCTGGGGGAAAAAATACAAATGACAATATCTACATGCAACCACAATGGCTGGTAGCAAAATAAACATTTATTAATAGTTTCTAACTTTTGACTCTAATTTGAAAAATCCCTTAAGTAATAATGACCATGAATAAAGATTTCTTGGATGCTTACTGTGTGTCAGATAAATTTCTGCACTCAGTCACTTGCCCCCTGTTATTGGGAGCTATTTACCCCAAAACCTTCCTTTTGCTCATTAGTCTTTGAGACAGCTGGGGAAACTGAAATCCTCCTTCCCGCTCTCTTCTTCCTTCTGGCCCCGGAGCCTCTTCCTCCTGAGCATGCGCAGGAGAGCTCTGCAGCTGCTGGGGCCTCACCCCACCTCCACATCTCCATTGAACTGAGGCTGGTTGAGCTGTTGGGTGGTGTCTTTGGGTTTAGAGGCCACAGAGAAGGTGGAGAGATCTCAGGACAGAAGAATCTGCTCAATCTTGTTAAATGACCAACCATACAAATAATTGGCTCAATCATTCAAACAAAGGTCATTCCATATGATTATCTAAAGGCATGTTTCAAAGATTTCATATGATTCCTTGAACTTCATTCATATGTAGGTGGGAGACAGACCAAGTTCAAATCTGCGGAACAAAGTCCTTTGTTCAAGCAAGTTGCATCCCTTGGCTATCACAGAGCATCCTCCAGATTCAGAGATTCTTCTGGGTTGGAACTAAAATTTAGAGGTCTCTAAATAATTGTGTTTGGACCAAATTATTTACATGCATTCTTTTATAATTTAGATCCACAGTCCTCACAAAATAATTGAATATGTATTTTAAAATGTAAATTACAGGCACATATGGCTAATAACTGGTTAATTTTCCTGTTCTGGACTGCTTCTTCTCTGCCAAACCACCGAGGCCAGCAGTGAAGATTTCTAAGTGTTTTTGAGGTAACAGTCTTGATGGCTATTTATAGATCACAAATGGCTGGCAAAAGATGCACTTGAATCTAAACCAAATTTAAAATGTTTTAAATTATGTAAATGCTGCCAAATATTGAGAAAGGGAAGATCTGTACTAGAAAACGTTCACAGTTTCCATATGCGTTCACACTCCCTCCACTCCGTCCTCCCTCCCAGAGGCTCCCCTCGGGCCGGCTCTTTCCTCCCTGCCTGGTTCTTGCAAAAATGTAGACAGATCATCACCATGCTAATAGCATACAAAAACTGGGCTGGGAACAATCACGAGATCCTTCAGCAAAGAAGACGTCATCGGCGGGGGCTTTCTTCTTCCTGACCTTATAAGAGACAGTGTGTTACCAGCAACCTGCACCACCAACAAAATTACCCTTCTCCATCCTTCCTTTCTTAGGTGTCAATATCTTTGACCCACAGGGAGCTCCTGCTGACATCCACGCCCTGACCATGCCCTGTCTCTACTGCGGCCTCTGCATTTTCCTTAACTAACAGTGTGCGTTCAGCGCCCACTGGCAATGTGGCTATGTGCACTTGACCCACAGTGCACAAAGCTCAAGAGTTTAAAGTACACTTGTCCACGACTTGCTCTGCAAATTTTCCCCCCTTTTCCAAAACCTCTTCTCACCTTAAGGATCCCTGTTTTCCAAGCACCTAAGCCCCCAAATTAACATTATATATTTTTCTCCTTTATCCTCTGTGTTCAGTTGGCCCCCAGGTCCTCTGGATTCCATTTCCAGCAATGCTGACATCCACTCCTTTGCCTTCCTCCCTGCCATTACTGCCTCAGGGCAGAGTCAATCTGCTTCTCCTGGATCCCTGCCACAGAGACCCCAGTTATCTGCCTGCCTGTCTTTCCCGGCACCCACATCAGCCTCGATGCCACTGCTGGAGTTGGCTTTCTAGGATGGGAGTCTTACAGCGGTGCCTCCCAGATCAGGTCCAGGAGCAGGCTGCACTACTGTCTCCACACCAGCCTCAGCACCCACGGTCACCGCAGGCCACCTGGACTTGCATATTCCCTCATCACCATTGTCTCTGAAAGGCTGTCCCTGCCACAAGAATGCCCCTCTCTCGTTATTGGCCTAATGTCTTCTTTAACCTCAAGGTTGGGATGAGCCTTAAGACTCCAATGGAGTGAGCTTTGCCTCATGCACCTTCCCTCTTCCACCTCTGTCTCGCCAAGACCTTCTCAGACTCACAGCAGCACCACATGAACCGTGGGAGCCACATACTTGCTCTGCCTCCCCTGCTGGAACTGGAGGGAGGAGGAGCCTGGCTTTGGTGCTGCACTCTCAGGATCTAAAACACCAATTTTCAAAATTTTTCGTCTCAACTCCTCTTTACACGGTTAAAATTATTGAGTAATTTTATTTAAGTAATTTTAACTTTTGTTTATGTGACCAGACTTACGTCAATAGTTATCATATTTAAAGTTAAAACTAAGAATTCAAAAAATGACTTAAAAGTAAGAAATTAGCTGCATATTAACAAAATAACACGTTTTGTTGGAAAACGACTGTATTCTCTAAAACAAATTTATTGATGAGTGGTATTATTTTACATCTTTGCAAATTGCATTAATGTCTGGTTTAATAGAAGACAGATTCCCCTGCCTGCTTCTTAATTCAATCTGTTAAAAGATATGTTCTTTTGGTTGATGCACTTGAAAAGTCAGCTTCAAACACACACACACACACACACACACACACACACACAGTTGGAAGAATAACTGGAAGAAGAACAGTATTTTAATAGCCTTTTCAGATAATTGTAGATATTTTCCCAAACTTGATTGTCGTAGTTTCTTTAAATGTGAAATGCAATGTGGAATCTATAACCATTTACACTAAGTTTTCATACTATGTTATATAAAAATCTGTTGTATTTTGAGTGAATTTTTTACCCATGCGTGATTTTGTAGCAACATGATTTTTTTAAAAAACATTGATCCATGAGTTATGCAAAGCTTCCAGAGTTTGACACATTTCATTGTATAATACAAAGAGTCACATTAATTGATAAAACCACCAGTCTCATCAGACAACTCTGTGACTATGATGAGGCTGTCAAGTTCACAGTGGTGGATACAATTTTCCCAAAATTTAAATGTTGGCTTGAAAGCCCAAATTTTGTCGTTGGCAACAAGGACTGTTAACTGTTTTCCTGGTAGTGACAGCTCACTTCATTCGTTTTTGAGAAAATGTCTGTAAAATACTCCAGTCTAAATAACCAGAGTTTGTTAGTCATTCTTTCAAGTGCAAATGGATTTTCATGAAAAGGTAGTCAGCGCAGCTTGCATCTGAGACAAGTCCCAAGTGCTTTTTCCAAGACAAACAGTATGCTTCGCTGTGAAATAAAAATTTATGCATGCTTCACACTGTGCTCACAGAATCTTAAAGTTCTGTCCTTTGGATTAAGATTTAGGGCTGAGGTATAACTCAGTGTAGAGTCCATGCTTACCAAGCATAAGTTCCTGGGTTCACTTCCTGGCAACCCCCCCAAAAAAAGATTTAATAAAATGATTATTATTAATTTTTATTGCTTCCTCACCCACATTCCTTTTTTTTAGAAGTCCTAGATAGTTTTTTATTTGTTCTAATTAGTTATACATGACAGTAGAATGCATTGACACAGCATTGACCATTGATACATAAATGGAGTATAACTCCTCGTTCTTCTTGTCTATGATGGAGAGTTACACGGTTGTGTAATCATAAGTGCACATAAGGTAACAATGTCCCATTCATTCTACTATCCTTCCTACCTCCACGCCCTCCCCTTCTTTTGCTCCCCTCTGCCTAATCCAAAGTACCTCTATTCTTCCCTAGTCCCCACCTTATTGTGAATTAGTATCTGCAAATCAGAGAAAACATTTGGCCTTTGGTTCTTTGGGATTGGCTTATTTCACTTAGCATAATATTCTCCAGCTCCATCCACTTGCCAGCAAATGCCATAATTTCATTCTTCTTCATGGTTGAGTAATATTTCATTGTGTGTGTGTGTGTGTATCCATTAATCTGTTGAATGGCACCTAGGTTGGTTCCATAGCTTAGCTATTGTGAATTGAGCTGCTATGAATATTGATATGGCTGCATCACTGTAGTATGCTGATGTTAAGTCCTTTGGGTAAAAACTATGGTGGTTCCATTCCAAGTGTTCTGAGGAATCTCCATACTGCTTTCCAGACTGGCTGCACCAATTTGCAGCCCTACCAGCAACATATGAGTGTTTCTTTTCCCCCACATCTTTCTCAACATTTATCATTGCTTGTAGTCTTGATAATTGCCATTCTAACTGGGGTGAGATGAAATATCAGTGTAGTTTTGATTTGCATTTCTCTAATTGCTAGAGATGAAGAACATTTTTTCATATAATCTACTGAAGAAGAAATTAGGAAAACTACCCATTCACAATAGCCTTAAAAAAGTATTTGGTAATCAATCTAATAAAAGAGATTAAAGACCTCTGCAGTGGAAAGTACAGAACACTAAAGAAAGAAATTGAAGAAGACTTTAGAAGATGGAAAGTTCTCCCATGCTCTTGGATAGGCAGAATTCATATTGCCAAAATGGCCATGCTACCAAAAGTGTTATACAGATTTAATGCAATTCCTATTAAAATCCCAATGACGTTCTTCATAGAAATAGAAAAAGCAATCATGAAACTTATTTCTTATCTCTAACCCTGCACAAAAGTCAACTCAAATTGGATCAAAGACTTACTCTAGAACAGAGACTCTGCACCTAAAAGAAGAAAAAGTAGGCCCAAATCTTCACCATGTCAACTTAGGACCTAACTTTCTTAACAAGACTCCTGAAATACAAGAAGTAAAATAAAGAATCAGTAAATGAGATGAATCAAACTAAAAAACTTCTTCACAGCAAAGGAAACAATCAAAAACATGAAGAGAGAGCCTACAGAATGGGAGAAAATCTTTACCACATTTACCTCAGATAGAGCACTAATCTCCAGGATATATAAAGAACTCAAAAAACTTAACACACACACACAAAAACTCCCCAGTAACCCAATCAATAAATGGGTAAGGGAACTGAATGGACCTTCACAGAAGAAAAAATACAATTCTCTTGAACATCCTTAATTGGAACATGTGTGAGTGTAACCAAGTAGTAATGAAAAGCACAATGACTGGTAAGTTTTGTGACCCTGCCTTGATTTGTGCCAGGGAACCAGCAATTGTATAATAGCTTTTGCACCATCAGTGCAAACATCAACACAGTGAGTCCTGACCATTCCTGGTGTCGTAGGAAAAGAGTTTTGACCTAATGTGCTGCCTGAACCGGTTTTGAAAACACACAGGTTCAACACACTCCCTTGGAAAGCTGCCCGTCTGGCCAACAGCTGAAGCACAATGGTCACTTTGAAAGAAGGGCTGAACAGACGAATTCATGTTGGTTTCATCTAGTGCAACAATGATAGTGCCTTTTGGTGTTTCGAAGGCTGCGTGTGTATGTGTGTGTGTGTGCATGCGCACAGTGCACACCCTGAATACTTGATGAAAAATTTTAGTAGAATGCTGAGTCAAAGTTCACAGTGAAAACCAAATCACTCCAAGTTAATCACATTTTGATTTGGGAACATAGCAAAGTCTTTGAATTAACTGCACTAACCTTCAGCTACAAGAGAATATCATAATGTTTTATTTCATTTTGCAAAGACTTAATGAACTCCATTTGGATTATTTTGAAGAGCAATTTAACTCTATGATACTCAACTCCCACTGTAAATGTATAGAACCCAGGGCGAACAAATGCAAAGATTTAAATGACTCAGGCAACCAAACTGAGTGTGAGTATTGACAGAGGACATGGGGTTGTCTGTGAGAATATTTTCACCCTCGAATCACTGGATTTACAGGATGTCCTTTATGGGACTTGGTCATAGAACTAGGTGTGCTTCAAGTTATATAAAGAGGAAACTCAGTCACTGCCAGAACCCCAATGCCTCATTCCCTTACATGCTCATTTCATTCAAATGGAACGTAGCCCTGAACGCTAATGTTAAATTCAGCTTCGGCCAGTTGGAGTGACATGAAGGGTGTGCATGTTCAGAGGGAAGCATGGCCTTTGCACCACTCTGGGCAGCTCTAACTGCCCGCGGGCAGGAGGAGGTAACTGCAGTCCTGCCATGATGTGAGAGGCAAGCAGACCATGTGAGTTAACGTGGCAGGGGACCCTCTCCTGAGGACAGGTATTTATTTTCTTGTACTCTTACATGGTGACAAGTGCAGTCTCGGAAAAATTCAACAAGGAGACTTTAAGGGTCACAAGAATTCCAGGAAAAAGCAGTAAGTATGGTTGGTGTAATGTGCTTAAGGCGCCCTTGTCTCAGAATTGTCAAGTTATGTAGGTGAAAGCTAAACAGGTGCAAGGTGATTAGCCATGGACTCCGGGGGTGTGAGTGCAGAACTTCTGTCCCTGCAGCCGGCTCGCAGATACAGCGCGGCGAGAGTCACCGTCGGCCTTAATGAAGCATGCACGATCCAGGGCTGAAAGCGAGCAGGAAGGTCGCTCTTCTCTCTCCTTCTGTCATATTTCTCTCATGTACTCTTTAAAAAGTTATTTTGACCCTTGCTGATCTGTGGAGGCAGACTGCCCAATTAAATTACCTTCATTATAGAAGCTCATACAGGCAAATACTTTTTATAGCACATGATTCCAAACCTATAATAAGCATCAAGGAAAAGTAGCACAAAAGCTTTTAAAAATTAGATGGAGACTTTAAGCAATTGGTGATACCAAAAAAGGTCAGAGAGAGAGAAAGAGAGAGTGCCTCACTGTGGAGGGTTCAACTGACAGAGAAATTGTGAAACTGACATTGTGTAATGGAAGAACATTTTAATATTCATTCTGTTGGGGTCACTTCAGGCTACTCAGAATAATAATTATATCCAAACAAGAAAAAGACCTTCCAGGGACAAATACCTTCAAAGCAAGGTACAGCTCATCACTAAAGATTGACATTAGAAGTCAGACTTGCATTTCCTGAGTGCTGACTATGTGCCCAGGCACATTGCTAGTACTTTATTTGAACTTTATCGTTGGACCCAACAATTCTATGATACAGACGAGAAGACACGTCTTAGAGTTTAAGCAATCTGTGATAAGTTATCAAAACAGTGAATGGTGGCCCAGTACCTCAAGCCAAGGCTGCTAAATCCAGAAGCTACCTCTCCTAACAGTGGCTACTGGGGCCAGCATCTGTGATTCTCTGCCATGTCACTACTAATCTGGATAGGAAGTATCTGGAAAACACTGCTACCCGAAAGGCATTGTGAGATGCTGGATTTCTAATGATCTGTGATAAATTGTTCTTACCTCTTCCCAAATACAGTCTCATCAGCAGGCCAGTTTTTGGAGTTGATTCACTAAAAAATTTATTGCCATGTCTAATTTCACAGAAGGAAAACTAAACCAGGGATTGTCCAGGATTTTATACTCAGTAGAAAACAGAATTACTGTCCACTGATTTCAGCCAAGTATTTGTCCATTAGTATCACTGTGTGTCTTCTAAAAAAATCAGGGAGGTAATTACAGAAGGTATTAAGTCAGCTCTGGTTCCTCAAACCTGTGCAACCAACCTTGGCAGATCTCTGGACACATGAGCTACTTTAATGCCCTTTTAGCCTAGCCATAAGGCAAATGGTCACCAGATTTTTTTTTTTTTTAAACAGTGTCTCACTACGATGCCCAGGTTGGCTTCAAACTCTTGGGGTCAACAGATCCCCCTGTTTCAGCCTCCCAAGCAGCTGGCATGGGAAACATATTTTTTAAAAGGTAAATCCAAATCAGTCAAAATATCAGAATATAGGAAGAAAAAAATTACTAAATGGCACCTAGTTTAGTAATACATGAAACATTAGCTCCACAGGCTATTGTGAATTAACTTACTTTTAATTCAAAATTTCAGTATGAATAAAAATATTATTTTAATACACAGGTAAAAGAGATAACTCACAGCATATCATAATTTTATCTAGACACAACAACAGTGCCATCACAATAGCACAAGATCAAGAACGTGCTAGAATAGGTATTAAGATGCTTTTCAGTAAAGGGCCCTATGAGTTCCAAAGGCTATGTTGTAACTAATCAGCTCTGCTGCTGTAGATCAAAAGCAGGGTCAGACAACATGTAGATGGATGAAGGTGACTGTGTTCCAATAAAACTTTATTTATAAAAGCAAGGAGGGGGCCAAATTTTACCTAAAGGATGTGGATTGTGATCCCTGTGCCAGACTATAGAAATCAGGAGAAAGTAAAGACATTTAAATTACACATTCTTAGTAACATTTTATAATATTAACATTTTAAAGTCAGAAAAATGTGCACATCTTAATGATCAAGCTACACATTTGCTCACTGAATTCAAATCACTGGTCATCTTTTTACCCCCAATCTACATTTACCCCCTTTGAAAAGTCTGCAAATTCTGGACCTGACTTCAAGGCAAGGAGTCTTTATAAACTATTCAGCCATGCAAAAAAATTCTCATTGCTATTGCTTAAACAATTTAAAATTCTGAGCCAGCCATCAGTCAATGAGCAAGCATTTACAGAAGAGTGACAAAGTATTTTGCCCTGTTCTAAGCATACTTATAAAACAATCTCCAGCTGTCAAGAAGTTTAAAATCTAATAGGTGAGGGAATATTGTCTTGAAATATTTGGCATACAAATTAAGTGAAATATTTGGCAGAAAAAGTAAGAGCAGCCATGTAAACAACTGTCATCTCTTGTAACAAGGGGGAGAAAACATGTTATCATACTGCACAAGGTGGGATTATTCTAGAAGATCAAAAGATCTTCACTGCATCCATTTTCAGTAGAAGCATCTATTCACCTTTAATTTAGATACTGTTTGTTGACCCGGGATGTTGCTCTTACAACACTGAGGAAGTGAATGGCCTATTGCTCACTGGTGTTGAGTTTTTATTAGTTCCCCAAGCTCTGTGTTACAACAAAGGACATCACCATTTGGTGAAGGGTCCTGGCATCAACCACCACAGCAAGGAGAAATTCACTGCCATTTGCTCCTCAGACAATGGTGAAGAAACAATTTCTAATTACTCTTTTTTAATTTTAAAATAAGCATTTGCTAATACCTTTCTAAGTGCCGAGTAGGTGGTTGGAGGAAATTATGTTGGAGTGTGTTTTAGTCAGCTTTTCACTGATGTGACTAAATGACCCAACCAGCACAACTGTAAAAGGAGGAAAGGTTGACTTGAAGGCTCATGGTTTCAGAGATCTTAGTCCATAGAAGGTTGGCTCCATTTCTTGGGGCTCAAGGTGAGGCAGAACATCATGGTGGGAGAGGGTGGTGGAGGGAAACAGCTTACATCATGGTGATAAGGGAGCAGAGAGAGACTCCAATCTCCAGATGCAAGTATATACCCCAAAGCCACACCCCCATCCCACCTCCTCCAGTCACACCCTGCCAGCCTCCAGTTACCACCCAGTTAATCCCATCGGGAATTAATCCACTGATTAGGTTAACACTCTCAAAACCCAATTGCTTCTCCTCTAAACCTTCTTACATCATCTCACACGTGAGCTTTTGGGACACCTCACATCCAAACCATAACAAAGGGGAAGCTGCAGCTTCATCACAAAAGATGCCATCCTAAGGTGGTCGCCACTGTCTTGGGTCAGTTTCTGCCTGATGGGAAGTGTCAGAGCAAGTCAGTGCTGCTGGTGTAGGGCAGAGCATTAGGCAGGACTGAATGCAAGGAGAACAAATTAGTTCTTGCAATAATTAGACCAGTGACAGAAAAGGCCTAAAATAAGGCATCAGTACAAGAATGCAGAAAAGAGAGAACAGTTAAAAACAAATACTAGGTGATGATTAGATATGGGAGAGAGGGAGACAGAGCAAGAAGCTAGAGTTTCTAGCTTCAGTAATTTGGCGAAAGGTTGAAATCTGACACAGAAATGGTGTGGATCAGGGGAGGGAAGAGTAGGGAGCTCTCTCTGAGGCATGTTTGAAACATCCACAAGGAGAAAATGCCAAACCCTTCTGACATTAGAACTTGCTACATGCAGTCTGGGTCCTAGGCGCTGTGCTCAGACTTGACAGGTATGCTCTCGTTGACTCCTACTAATACAAGCATCTTATAAACATCGAATAACTTTCTAACACACACACAATTAGATGGCAAAGTCTGGACTTATGTCTATTCCTTCTTATTTCTAAATTGACTCTTAACCACAGCCACACATACTGATTAAAAAAAGAAAAAGAGCTCAACTTGAAGAACACTGAAGAAGAGTCTTTTGCATGTGTTCTGTTGAGTCTTGCTTTGCATCTGCTCCACAAAGGACTGCGCAAAAAAATCTCACCAGCCTCACTAAGAGCTCAAGAGGCACCTCTGTGCATGTGGGAGGGCTTTAAGGACCCGGAGGTGTCTGTGCCCTCCCAAGTCAACATTCTTGACAAGTTGACTTTGGTTCAGCATCTACGACATGGCCATAAAAGGCAAGGCTTCTGGCTTTGGGTCAATATTGATTTGGACAGAGATGAAGGGGCAGATTTGTGGGGTTTTAACCATATATGAAAGTAATAGAGGCTGAGCAGCTTGGCTCCAGTAAACATCAGCTGAGGGCCAAGACATACCCATTCATAAAATGGAATTTGTTTCCTGACTTCTTGTGGTGAAAGCCCCTGCATTTTTGGCAGGCTCCCCAACCTGGCACTCAGCTGAACTGGTGGTGCCAGGATGCAAACTGCTACTGGCCTATACCCTGCGGCCTCATCTTCAAGTTTCAGAATTACTGGAGGCTAAACAGTGAGGAGAGGAGGCCCCTGAGCCATAACAGGGCCAGGCCCACCACCATGACTCACGGTGACTCCCAATCTAATTCTAGAAATGTCTCATACACTTTGCCCCCAAGGGTGGGGACCATATGCAATTGCCTTACATCTTAGAGTGGTGAGACGGAGCCCTGGAAGTGCTGGTAAGTGTCTGGCACGCAGGGATTGTTCAAGACACAATAGCACCAGCTACAGTTGTAGCTGTAGAGTTGAGTAACCGCCATATCAGCTTTGTGGACATTTGCCTAAGTTGTTGGATTTTCCGAGCCTTATTGACCTGTTATTCACTTGAAAGATAAAGTTGAAAGCAGTTAAGTCCAAATTAAGGCAATATCAAATTCTGTTCATATTTTCTCTATCAAGGAAAACATGATGGGAATTCCAAAGAAAAAACGGACAGTGACAGTTTTAAAAATTAAAGGAATTAATTTATTTTACTTTAGAATGCATTTATTTTCCCTTTATTTTTCTGATGGTAGAGAGTGTACAGAAATTCCTTACTGTTTCATGCTTCCTAAACTGAACGATTTCTTGTCTTTAGCATTCCTGGCAAGTAAATGAGTGCTGACACCTGGCCTATAGATAGATAAGTGGAAGAGCTCATTGACATTCCCACATCAGGGTTTCTTGCCTTACACAGAGGAAATCATTGTGAGAAGACAGAAGATATTGAGCACATTCATGAGATCTACTGACTCCAGGAGCCAATCTAGACACAATATGGGCACCAATAAGGAACT
The DNA here is from genome assembly GCA_020662805.1 of Glaucomys volans. Taxonomy (NCBI): domain Eukaryota; kingdom Metazoa; phylum Chordata; class Mammalia; order Rodentia; family Sciuridae; genus Glaucomys; species Glaucomys volans. The sequence continues at coordinate 1,612,419 of JAJEJO010000145.1, read as the reverse complement.
GAGTGCTTTCGACAAAACAAAGTAATGGAGTGGTGACAATAACCAACCCTGGTGTGACCTTTATTTCCCTTTTAATGTTTTATATTCTGTGATTGTTTCACACTCAAGTGTATCTTGGAACATGCTCACATTTATGAAAACCAGGTAAAAGACGTATGAGATTCAATAAAGTATGATCATTCATGAATGCTCCTACAACAGATGAACTGTTTGGTTAGGAAAAAAAAAAAAGCAAAACCCAGGTGAATGGTCATCATTAGTGCCACTCTGGAATATATTAACTTAACTCCAAACAGAATGTATTATTTGTATAAAGTTGTATTTAACACAACGAAGATTCTTAGTTCTAATAGACTTGCATGGTGGAAAAGGAAAAGACATCTGTGTTGTTTGGTGTGCTGAATGAGTGGTGATTCAGTGAAGGAAAACTAAGACTAAGGGTTGTTAAGTAACAACCAAAGCCACAAATCCAACAGGCAGCAGTGCCAAGGCTAGAATATATGGTTTCAGACACAGGTATTTGTGTCCTTTAGCTATTAAACTGCAGAGAAGAGAGTTTGTAAGCTGGTGCAAATAAAACTTATGGGCAGGAGACAGCAGTAATAGCTGCTTCTGCAGCTAACAGGATGCCCAGGAGTGGGCAGGCACACGTGGCCATGGGCACAGAGAAACATGGTGGCCAAGGTCTTTTTGTTTTGTTGCCTGTGGAGTTGACTTGACTGAAACAGTCACATTCCACCAAAGTGGAAGAAAATTGGTTTCAGCCGATCCTTTTAGCTTTTTCCATGTGACTACATCTTTATAAATCATCCGGCAAAATCAAGTAGTTACATTGCTTCACGGACTTTGGCTGGAACATTAAAGAAATTGGATGACATATGCAGGAGAAGATCAAATAAGCTGCCTTGTCTCTAAATGCTTGTCCATTGAACCCAAAGCTGAATGCGAGTTGGTAAATTAGTTATTTTTCATTTCCTTCTAGGGATTTATGGTCTGGAATACCTTTCCTTACTTTCTCAACAGGGAACAAATTTCACCCATTTTTAAAAGTCTATTTTAAAAATGCTTCATGTCATTGAACCCATGTTGGATTGGGTTCCCCTCCCTCACCTTCTGCGATGTGTATGCTTTCACGCCATCCTGTGACAGTGTCTTGTCTTGTCTGTGCTTGTTTCCTGTTGTTCTGTGAGAGTGTGTAAAACACGGTGCCTATAATCCCCAACCAGACTGCATGCTTAACATTGCTTTTGAGCTTCCCTTACTGTAGAAAGATAACTCACATCGGTTACTGCAGGATAAATTTTCAGTGTGGGAACCATTTCAATGCAATGTCTTCTTTTGGACTGAAAATATGTACGAGATTTTTTTTCAGTCCTTTTTAGTCTCTTATGAGGGCAGTTTCTCTGCACCTCATTATATTAACTCTTCCTCTGACTTACAGCTTGACACTTTGTACTGCCTGTTAATGAAATGCACTGATGTCATCTACGGCGCACACATTCTTTAGTATGTTTTAGAAACCCTAAAAGCATTAATGATTCCTCAATAGAAAAGCCATACCTCAAGTTTAATGTCATGCCTGTCATTTGCATTTGTTCCATTTCACCTGATTCTGAAACACCTGGGATTCAGATCTAAGAGATCTGTTTGAGCTGGGGAGGGAGGGGACTCTTAATGAATGACCGACTGGAGGAGGGCATTCCTTCCAGACTATCGCTGCTCTTGTCCTCTCGATTCTGCATTCACTCTAAAGAGGATTTTACTCACAGAATTAGGCAGGAACACTTCCACTGTATCGCCTCTAAGAACTAAAACTCATGGGTTTTCTGAGTGACAGCATAATTACAGTTTGGACTTTTGACACATATCCAGAACTTCCGTGGAGCCCACCTTTGATTGACTGTCTTGAATAGAATTGTGATTATTTAAAACTTCACAATACATAATGCTCATGTCATGATTTATGGAGATTCTTTTTTCAATAAATACATGTTCTCAAATCTGTTGAGCACAAATTAAGCAAAAAGACATTTAAAAATGCATCTTGCTTCTCAACAAAATACTTCCTGTCATGGTTGTTCAAAGGAAGTTTCACTCATGCAGGAAAAAAAAAAAGCACACTTAAGCCCCAATGGTGATCACTTGTTAATATTTTCATTATATTCAGAAGGCGAGCACTCTGATCACACGCATAGAGGCACATATGCGTGCTTTCCAATGTGAATTACTTAACTCTTTGTCTTCTTTTTAAATCATGTCTATTCCTGCATTTATGTGTAAACTCTGAACAACAAATTAACAGAAAATTTAAAAAAGAAAAACAAAACATGTAAATTTCCCAGCTCTCCATAGATAAGGAAAGCCCCTTAATAAGAGTTTGGGATTAAGTATTTGAAAATACCAGAGGCATTAAAAATAGGCTCGGGCTTAGTTCTTTGTTCACTATTCCCAACATGGAAAGGCTGAAGGTTGGTGGTGTGAGAGTTTTACTGTTTTATTTTAATAATCTAAACAATTTTAAACACTTTTTTGTATTTATATTTTAAACTTTTTGTTTTTTTGGGATAGAGGGTGCTACTTTGTTCCTGATTAAATGACAAAATCATTAACTGCCAGTGGCTGCATGAACCTGATGTGAACAACATAAACAGAAAAACAGGACAAGGTTTTCAGTTTTGACAAAACATATGCTTGCATATTATACATTCTGAACTATCCTCATCCAAGCAATAGGCAACATCTCCAAATGTTACAACACAGCTCATTAGTGTGCAGGGTGGACACATGCTAAATCCTCCTCTGCAACCACATTAAATAGAACATTGACACAGATAAAACACTATTTGCATGTCTTAGTGCTGTTCTTCAAATTCAATGCTATGGCAGTCTCCCTGCATATGGAGTTTTTAGTGCCGGGTTCCTAGTTCAGTGCTTATAAATTCTACTGACCCTTGAGTTGGAACGAAACTTTCAGAAGCAATCAACTGCTCTTGCCATTCCAGGTGCCAAACACACATACAATGTCCTTTTATTTATGGAAATACACACAGAGCTATTCTGCATGTGCTCAGAGCTCAACACAAATACCACCCCTTTCCCACAGGCAACAGGAAGGATGTGGTTTGAAGGACACGGTTGCTTCATCTGATTGTTCAGTTGTTCTTCAAAAGACCTCTTGTTTCTACACTGAATCGCTGTTCTACTACATTTTTTTTTCTTCTTCTTTTTCTTTTGCAGTGCTAGGGAATAAACCCAGGGCCCTGTGTGGGCAGAGAAAGCATTCTACCGCTGAGCTCTATCCCAGCTGTACTGCATTTTAGAAGGTACACCCAAGCCATGCCTGAAATCCTACTTTCATTTGTCTGGAATCAGCATTCAAGTAGGTCAGGCAATTCTTCTTTTTCACTTACCTTCAATGGAGACATGCTGAAAGTGTGTTCCCAATGAAAAGACATTTCCACGAGCTGTTGACCCAGTAATTCCTTATGCATGCAGGTCAGCTGCGACAATACCATACTAAAATCGCCAGATGAAATGGTTAGAATTACCCCGTGGCTGGATAAAATCAGCTTACTTTGAGTCTAATCCAGGGATAAATATACACAAAGCTCTAGGCAGTGGAAATGGTAAACATCATAGAACTGCCCCCGAAACTGTAATACCAGCAGGTCTGTCACTGCCAGGAAGGCAAATATTTGCTAAATTATCTTGGTTTTACCTGAATGCAAATGTGGGCTAAATAATCACAAGCTACTGTTTAAGGTGGAAAAGTGTGACAGGGTACAAGGGACTAATTCCACCACCACCACCATCCCCTTCCCCAAAACTCAACCATGCATGAGGAACAAGCACGCCACTGAACCTGACCATTAATTCCACGCCTCCTGCGCTCCCCCAGCTCAGCACCTCATTGCTTCTGGAACCTCCGACCGGGGCTAGGACTGCCTGCCCACTCCACAGCCCTGCACCCATCTGGTTTCTCTTCTCTTCTGGGTCATCCCTCTTCCAAGGAGTTAAACATACAGACGTCTCCTTTTATGAAGTCTAGCACCTTGCAGATCCCTGGAGCCCCAACTAAATCCAAGATTTATTAGTTTCCAAGAAATACATGAGTTTTCAACTTTGTAGATTAAAAGTCTCTTGGTGACCTTAAACTTGCCTTAGAAAAAGATGCATTGTTCATTACAGATTGCTTCTCCTCTTTATGATTCCCCTGCAAAGTTACTGGCTGAAGAGAACCTATAATTTAAGAAGAGAACTTTGGCAACCATTGCTATTAATGGTTACTTCTGAATTCCTTCCAGCTTACCCTGTCCCTGTATTTTCTCTGACCATGTCTCATTTTCACTAATCAGTTGTTGTGCGTATGATCTATGACACTCTTTAGAACTATGGAAGCAGGCATCAAGAGAAAGAAGAATGGAAATTTGATGGAAATATTTTATTGGTAACACTCAACTAGAAATGTCACGTCTGAGAAAGTGTACACAACTCCACGTACCAGGTGGATCCCACTCCAGACCCAGTATATTATATAAACGTCTGCATTTTCTTCCTCAATTAGAAGCAAATAGCCTTTGATGAAGTATCTGTGCCCTGGTCCTGCAGGAGTCCCCATCGGACTCTGGGATGCCAGAACATTCCACCTTGTTCATGCTTCATGCTGAGAGGTTTGTGTAACTCTTATGTAAACTTTGGTCTCAAGACACATTCCAAACTGAATTTATTTCAAATTCCAAACCGAGTTTATTCCATTCCACTCACTTAAAATTCCAGTTTGGATTGGAAAATACACACTTCATTTACCTTCTGCGCAGTGTTCAATGAACCACTTGTGATGTTTTGCGCTGCTAGGTTTCATTTCAGTCCTGCGCTTGTCTGTATATCAGTTGATTAGAGCTTTGCTGTTATTTGTAAGGGATGTTATAACCCTCGCTGTCATCTTTCCTGACATTTTTTTGATACTATAACATGAGATTCTGCCAAATAACATGACGGTTGCTACTCTTTCCCCTGCACCTACGCCACTTACTTGTCATAGACAAAATCGTGTTTCCAGGGAAGTAGAAAAGCAGAAAACTCAGCCTCCCCATGGGGGTGAGTCTTATTCCACCCTCTGCACACTGACCTGGCCGGAGTCGAGGTAGCTTGATAAACTCTGGAGCAAAGCACAGATTATTCCCATCTAGCTAGAGCAGGACAAGTCACTTGGGGACATGGCCTCGAGGAAAGTCAACTGTCAAGGAGGAAGGATAAAACCCAAGGAAGGGAGCAGTGCCTTTGTTTGGTGTGGGTAAGTTTCCTGGACAATGGTTAAGCCAGAAATGACAGGCAGCTTAAAAGAGTAAACCGTATGTTGACAAAGTGAATGATCCAATACCCACCAGCCCGACCAGTGCTGCCCTTACCACGTAGGTTACTGCTCAGACTGAAGAAAGTCACTGCCATCCCTAACTGATGGTTACCACCAACAATCACATCGGTCCTTGCTGACAAACACAACAATGATAAAAATGTGTGGGAAGGCACCTGGGGCACCACCTCCTCAGTCCTGTGTTAGAATTTTCCAATGGTAATTGGATTGTCTATTAAGAAATGTATTTCATCTTCTACCACAGAAATGGCCCCAACCCTGCTCCATGACAGTGATGTTCAGCATGTTCTTCGGAAGATCCTGTTCTGCACTTTTCCAGTCCCAGCACACAGAAACCAACACAACCAGTTGTCCTCAAGGCCAGTAACTGCCTGAGGCTCCTTCCTCTGCAAGCAGGTGGTTTGAACACGGGAGCCTTACTCAAGATCCCAATCTTTTGTGGTTGAGAAATGAATCCAAAAGCACTGTTCGAGAAGCTCACAGTTCATCTCAGACCTTAAACCTGAACTTCATTTTTGGAAGATGTGCCCATGGTAACTTCCTTCAGGCAAAGCAGAAGTGATAAAGAATGTCCATGTTTTTCTGGCGCTCACGACATTTCAATTATTATTCCTTAATGTGTCATCCCATCACTGTCTTCTGGAACGATTGCTCTTTGAACATGTTTTTGTGGATGGTTAAAATGAAAACAAATCAACCAATTGAAACCAAGCCAAACACTAACATACAAATGAGCCACAATCATCTCATGCAGTCTCAACTGCAGAGAAGGTACATTCTCCTCTCCTACCAGTGCTACCTGCTCTCTTCCCTGCCTGTGCTCAGACCTTCTCAAGTGCAAGGATTAAGAAGAAGATAGCTCTGAACCCTCTGGCTAGCTCTCTTCATTAGCCAACTTTAAAATATTATTTCTTCACTTTTGCAAGAAAGGTTCTCTTTTGACCTTCACCTGTCCAACTTGACCTTCTACATTCAACAAAGACTTGGGTGCATGGTTTAAGTCATGGTCATTTCCAGCCCCATATCCTGGGTGACTGATCCTTGTGAATACCACCTTACATTTCCAGATTGCTCGTCACATGGCCTCACCTGCTCTGTGCTCAGCTGTCATCCATGGATGCTCCAAACTCTGCACCTGTGAGCTTGTTCACTCTGGGACATCATTTTCTAACCAGCATACTCGTTCAGCTCTCTCAACTTCTTACTTCTCCCTTATTCAGACCTTGACCCTCGTAACAGTAGCACTTTATTTCTAAAAACTCCCTTTGGCTTTCATTTCTCTTCTCCCTTCAACCTAGACATTATGGCCTATCACTTCAAACATCTTGTCAACACCCAGCCCTCATGCCCCCAAATTGTTGTCATCAGTCCAAATTCTCCTGAAAAATTTCAGCTCAAAATAATGCAATCATCTTATTTCTGTGCTCCTATGCTCTAGATTAATCCATGCATTTCTGTGGATGGCTGCCGCCACAAATCCCTAGACTTCAACATCCCAGGTCCCCAACACTGCCCTGCTCCTGTCTCCTTTGGGTTCTGACTTCACCTGTGCCTTCCAGTTCCATAAAGACAGAATTCCCTGAACCTCCTTTCCTATGAATTTGTTACAACCTACTGCTTGCCCACCCAAATCATTAGAGGGGACTCATTTTTTGTCACCCAACACTAATCCTTTCACATTTGTTAAAGACCCCTCTTTACCTGTTCTATTGCCTCTGCCATTCCTCACGTACGTCTTCAGCCTGTCGCACCCCAGTGCCTTCTGGGCAGCAGTACCCTGGAGCTAGTGGTTGATTCTAGGTTTCTCTTCTCAAATCTGCATTCAGTGAGGTCACTTTGCTAGCTTGACTTCAGCCATGGTGGGAGTTTTTACATCATGGTCATCTGCGAAGGCTACAGATCAGGCAGGGCTTTGGTTTGCCCAGAGCCTTGGTTTACCAGAACACCACACATGCAAGCCTGCTCAAGGCTCAAGGAATAAGAACACTGCCAAAGATCCTTGTATCTGGCCTCCTTTCTGTCCTAGTTCTGCCGCCCTCTCCCCCCTTTCCTGCTCTGACTACTTGCAAAGGTGGTGTGTGCTCAGTCAGCCCTCTCTCCTCACCAATCCAAACATGCCCCTGCTCCCAACGTTTTTCACAGAGGTCGGTATTTCCAAGGCAACCAGTGACCTCCCAGGTGATAACTCTAATGGCCACTTTTCCAGCTTTCACTAACTAATCTGTGGTATTTGATACCGTTGGCCACTCCCTCCTTCCAAGCTTTCTTGCCCGAGCTCCAGGGCGTCATCATTTCCCCCACCGCCCCTGACTTTCCTGGTTGTCTCTTCTCACTTGCCCATCTGGTCACAGGGCACCCTGTGACCCTCCCCAGCCCTCCCTGCACAAGAGAGTCCTACTCCAAGCTGGTGGCTGGTGTTACTGGCACAATCAGTCACTCACGAGGCCACCGGTCTCTGTCTCTTCCACGTGCGGTGGCTGACATTGGGTCACTGTCCATTTAGATGGTTGGAGACACCAGACGCCCCAAATGCAAGTTCATCAAATTCAGCCTCCTGGTCACCTGGCCAACTCGGGTTCTCCTGCCCCTCTCTGTTTGTCGCCACTTAGCTGAGCTGATATTCACCAGCGCGATTCTGATCCCGGGACTCTCGGCTCAAAACACTTGGATTCCCGCCCTTTCCCTTGACCTGCCTCTGCAGCCTCATTCCTGTCTGCTGTGCTGTGTGTGCCAGCTCTGGACTCTCTGTGCCCTCCCAGGCCTGTGCCCTTCTCCCTCCCAGCGCAGGCCTGGACCCAAGCTTTCCTCTGCCTCCATTTTTTTATATCCTCTTTTTATTGGTGCATTATAGGTGCACATATTGATGGGATCTGTTGTTACGTATTCGTACATGCGCACAATGTAGCTATAGGGTTTGGCCAGTATCACTCCCCAGCATGCCCCCTCCCTCCTCACCTGCCTCTCACCCCTGGGTCCCTTTCCTCTATTGATCCCCCTTTGATTTTTAGGAGATCCACCCGCACCTTTGTTTTCCATGTTCCTCTTTAGCTTCTACATATGAGAGAGAAAACATACGACCCTTGACTTTCTGATTTGGGCTTATTTATGATGTTCTCTAGTTCCATCCAGTTTTCTGCAAATGTCATAATTTCATTTGTCTTTATGGCTGAATAAAACTCTATTGTGTATATATACCACATTTTCTTTATCCATTCACCCATTGGTGGACACCTACTGCCTCTGTTTTTAACCCTCCTCGCCTACATACATCTCATGTATCTTTCTGATCTCAGCTCAGCTGGAACTTCCTTACTGAAAATGTGGCTGAGCATTCCTGACCAGCTCAAATTCCCCATCACAAAATCTCGTGCATTGCTCCTTAGGCGTAGGCAGATGAGTTACCTACATGACAGAAGAGAGATCTGACATCTTAAAGCTTTATCTCATTTAAAGAAAGGACTTCAAGTCTTCAAGAGCAATATACATTTCTCTGGTTTTATGCTTTTTGGTATCTCTTCCATAAAGAATATAGTAGAGCACCTGTATTTATGCTTAAATAGGGGGACCATAAAATTTATCATCCAAACTGGGACAAGTTTGTCCATGAAAAGAGATGATATTCGAAATTATACCAGGGCAGCATAGATAAGTAGCAAACTGTAGAAGTCTCTGGCAAACTGGGACGCACAGTCAACCAGCTTTGGTTGATGTAACAGAATAAATAGGTAAATGCATGTCTATGGGGAACTGTTACTAGAGTCACAGAATAACTAAACACATTATAGAGGAAGCCTTTTGGAAATGTAGTGTTGGTATTTGTGCAAACTGTGGATTATGTAATGCATCTTCAGTATGCAGTATTTATAATATGATTATAACTGCATTAATAACTCCACATTTTATTGGAGCTAGTTCTGTTTATTCTTTTGTTTTATCTCCACAGCAAACCTATCTTTATCCCTTAAGAAGCATTCACTGGGTAATGGGCCAGGCACAGTTGGGACGTGGAGGATGAGCAAGATGTCCAGCCTCCTGAGAGAAGACGCTGTTTAATTGCAGGGCAAGTAGTGTCACCCACATGTACCCATGAAGAGCCAACCCCTGGAGCTCAGCGACGACTTGGCTGTGTCTCTACAGACAGGAACAGCACATCCAGGGCTGAAATTCAGGTCTGACTCCCAGCACAGGACTCAGTGCATTTTGTAAGCCACCTCCCAAAATGGACCTCACAGAAGGGTACTTTCTGCTCTTGTCTGCCGCCACGCAGAACTGCCCAGGAAGTGCATTTATACAACATCTGCAGAAGCAGGCTGTGCCCGGGCTCTGCGGGTGTGTTTCTGCTGCTCCCACACTGCCTTTTTAGGCACTGGCTTCTGGACTGGTGACAAGGACTTTAAAGTGCTTCAGAAGGCCAAACACATCTCTGATTGGTGTGTCACTGCACCATGCCTGTGTTTAGGAGTGAATGAAAGGTCAAAGACGTGTCCTTTTACTTCATGGTCAAGTTCCACCTCGGAGGAGTCATGACGGCAGACATGGTCACACCACCCCAGGGAGGATGCGCATCTCCACCACCCAGGGTGGGTTCTGTCCACCACAGACCACTCTACCATGTCACCAATGGGGGTTCTCATCTACCAGTGCTCTGGGGTTCACAAATACAGTCTTTTCAAAATGGATTCATCACCATTCCCAGATTCTTAAGGGAAGGAGTGTTTGAGGTTGAAACTGGAAGGAGGCCTGGTGCTTAGTCCCCTGAGCTCTGGCAAGGGGGGCACTTCTTAAAATGCAGGGTATTTTCAGTGGCTGAGAATTTCACAAGTTCCAAAAGCCTCTGGTTTTCATTCATTCCAACTACTTATTTCTATTGATATAATGTCCTAATAAAGCTCAGAGGTGAATTTTGATATTTCCAGGTTAAAAAAATATTTAACTTATTTTATAAAAATGTTTTCTAAAAGTAAGAGATGATTTTTCACACAGATCTTTTTTCCCTCTTCTGATTTGAAGAGAATTCTGTAAAGGGCAAAATGAGAATTAAAATAGCTCACAGATCAATTAAGTCATTCTAATCTCAACCAAGGAGGACAGAAATGGAAGGCTCTAGAATTACCTGAAACTGATCAGGGACCAAGAGAACAGACAATGACAGTCAACAAAAGTATTTCTTAAACACCTACAAATTCTTAGTCCCATACTCATGACAAAGGTACATGTGTAATTCAGATGGAAAAAGGTTCTCTTTTGAGTCGTCAAGAGTTTTCTTAAAGGGAACTTAAACTTTGTTGGGAACGCTTCTGAGTAAGCTGGCTGGGAATGAAAGCTGAGATCCCACGGAGCCTGAGCCTTGGAGGAGCCATCCCGAGGGAGCCCTGGGGAGGGATCTACAGCCATAAGGAGGGACACAGAGGTGGAGAGACAGGGAAAGTGGCAATGGACTGAGGACTTGGTGGAAGATGTGATGTGTTTGGTCCTCATCTCCAGAATCCCCAATTTTTGATAAATCATTACTTAAGCTCATCAAGATGCAAAGAAAATAGGCATTTTTCAGGAAAATTATAAACGACCTAAATGGTGGACCTTGGTGCTAGAGCATCAGTGGGACAGATGGGTGTGGAGTCCACAGGATCACGTCTCCTGCAGGACAGCATGACAGCCTACACCATGGCAAGCAGCACTGTCGATGGTTAAGACTTCAGCACAGGGTAACTGCATTTCCCTGAGCTACAAAATGAAAAGGGACCGTAAGGGGGATTATTTTGAGTACTGAGGACAGATGGTAAGGAGAGAATAAACCTGAACCTGTTTCATCCCCTAAGGAGTCAGCAGGGGCATCCTGGAGCCTACCGATTTCAAACTTCAAATAAAGATGTGAGACAGACAAACACACTTAGAACTTAATCAGCAGTTGCTGAGGACTAGGAACTGGGCACAGGACAGGGACCTGCACAAAGTCTTTTTTCTGGATGGGGCTTATTTTTTGGGTGGCCAGGCACACAGAAAACTTGTTAAGGTTTAGAGTAAAGGTAGGTGAATGCGTAGGTAGGTGAAAACCACGGGAAGGTGAGGAGTTGAGCACCTGACCTGGGGGTCCGGTGCTGCTTTTGTAGGATGGGCAGAAATCCTCTCTGGCAAGGAAGGAGAGGGAAGCTGCGGAGGATTTGAACAGAGAAGTGCATTTTCAAATATCATTGCTGCTTCTGTGCTCAAGAGAGGCTTTGCGACTGGTGCTGAAGCAGGGGAGCGGGTAGAAATCTGCAGCCATCCTGGCAGGACTCAGGCAAGCGTGGAGCAGGGGAAAAGGAGACCCTTTGTCGGCATCTCGACAGAGCTGACAAGAGTGCAGCTGAATGGAATCAGGAGCAAGAAGAAGAGCAGATTCAAGGGCCCTGAGGATTTTGGCTGCATCACTGGAGTCCCATTGGTGGCATTTGGCAAGGTGGAGAGATCACTGAGAAATGGCTTAGTTTAAAGAATAAGATTCTGTGAAGTAGTCTCAAACTCCAGCAGGCCCCGCCTCTCCCACATTGCAGGATTAAGACATTTAGTTCCTACCCACCTTTAAGAAGCAGCACATAATTTTTTAAAAGAAATATTTCATAGTATGTATTTACCAACTTAGAGATAGACTACAAGAAAGAAGAGAAGGGAAGGCGAAGAACCTAGTGGTCTATCAAGTGGTTGGATACCTACCCACCCTGGGCCTGCGTACTGGGAGGGGGTAGGGCCTGCCCTGGGACTTCTGGAATTTCCCTTGATCCAGCAAGGTGGAGACACCCCGAACCAGCTGTGTTGCTAGTCCACATGGGAAGGGGAACGTTTCTTTCCTCAGAGAGGGTGAGGTCGCCTCTCTGACAGGCATCGCAGTCACTGTCAAACTCAAAGGAGATGTCTGAACACCCACAAAAAGTACTCACAAACACTCCTAAAGTGTACTCATAAATGAATTCATGTCTATCGGTCCAAAAGTCTGCTTCAAGGCCAAGGTATGCAGTCCATTTCTAAATTAAGCATCCCAAGGTATGTTTATTTTCAATGCATGCTCAAGTTTAGTTACAGAGTCGGGGATAAAGTAGGATAAGTGAAGGTATTTAATTATTGTTTTCTTTTCCAGATCCTCAACAGAATAATTACTGGCATACTTTGCTGCCCAGAAAATGTCTATTAGAATTATTGAGTACAAAAAACACAAAAGAAATGGAAACAAGGAAGATGTTTATTTATGCCCTGTTTCAAAACCACTGCTTCTGTGCTGCTTCTTTGCCACCCTCTCCCTCATCTGCATAAAACATTCAGAATTGTTCCTTAAGCTTCCTCCTGACAGACCCTGTGTGCACTTGAAAGTGTAGGTTCTGTTCACTTCCAAAGCAGATGTCTCTTTATTCAGAACCTCCAGATTTACGGAACTCACAGACTGAAGGGAACTTCACCCCAACAACAGTTACCAATTTGAGAGGTAACCACAGGCCCATGAGAGCTGTGGGGCTTTTGACATAGAGATTCTGATTTATTTTTTATTATCCAGCTAATTTCTTTTCATCCTATGAATAAAAAGCAAGTCAGTGGACATCAGCAGAAGCTTAAACCTATGGAGAGAAGCGTCTGGAATACTCTTATTGAAACTAGAATTCACAATAATGAAAGGGCTATGTTTCACACGTCGTGCTCTTTCTCTAGCTAATGCTCCCAACAGCCCCACGACGGGTTTATTCCCACTGTACACAGCATGCTGATTAAAGTTCCTAAGATGAGTTCGATGGTCCACAGCATTGGGGAACATCCTGCGTGAATCACGTCTGAGCCAGGTTGCCCGGCAGACCCCAAAGTGTGCAAGTCCTCCTACTGCCGCGTCCTGCTGTCGCCTTGCTCACGGAAGCGAACGATATCACTCCGCTTTTCATGCTTCCTGGCAATTCCTCTGCGTGCACCAGCCTCCGCTTGTGCGTGCACGTGTGTGCAGGGTGCGTGGGGCTGAGATGCGGAGTTCCAGGACGGTGCTGGAATTCCTCCACTTCTGCTCCACAGCTAGCAAATCCTGTCCTGCTAACCCCCCAGAAAGCAGGTGATCCCCCAGCAGACGGGGTCTGACACCGTCCCTGTGAGGCCCAGGGAGGTGGCGGCACGCTCAGTGGCCAAGTGTCCTTGCTGTGTCCAGAGGCTTCCTCATCCCCTGGAATCTGAATAAATATCCTTCCCCTTCATAAAGTTTTCCTCCCATCTCTTAACAAACAAATACTTCATAAATCAACTTTGGAGTTATTTGGAGTGATAAATGTAGTAGCTTATTTTTTAAAGAGATATACCTAATGTGTTTATACTTTAATAATTCCAACTTACTCCGTTTTTTACAGTCATCATATATAATAGTATATTTGTTTATATTTATTATAATTTGCTGATGATTTTTATATAATTATAGATGAACATGAAATATAAAAAATAAGAATTTAAAAAATAATTTTAAGATGTCATTTGTAATAAATAAATAATACCCATCTGTCTTAGACATTTAAGCTCTTTGTCTCTGAATTTTTTTCTTATTTTTTTCTCTTATTTTTCATCTCCCTCTCTCCTTTCTGTCACAACTTTGGGCCCTAGTTGCAGCTTAGTTAGTATCCCAAGGTTATTTTATCACCCTGCACTTATTGGCCATGGAGCTCCATTGCTTAGAGTAATATCTCCATTCCTTATTTTGAACCAGCTATACTTGATGTATCTTGTGGATTGATCTTAAAACCTTAGCCCATTTTTTTTTTTACAAGCTCTCATGGGTCAATTTTTGCCCTCTTCCTCAGGAAATAAAGATCTGTTGAAGTCCTCACCCTGACTATTCAGAAAGTGACCTCATATTTACAAGAAAGGGTCTTTACAGAGGTCATCAAGGTAGTGAGAAGTCACTGGGAGGAGCCCTAATACAACATGACCAGTGTCCTCATGGAAAGGGGGGATCTGGTCATGGATGGGGGAGCATGCCAGGGGATGAGGCAGAGGCTGGAGCAACACTCCTCCAGGCCAAGAACTCGGGGGCCTGACGGCTTCCACCAGGAGCTGGGAGAGAGTGGGAAGGTCTCCTGGAAGCCCTCAGAAGGAGCCAATCCTGCCAACACCTTGACTTTGGGCTCACAGCCTGCAGAACTGCAAGACAATAACTTTCTGTTGCTGTAGCTAATCATTCTAGGTCAGAGCAGCCCCAGCAAACTCATGCACATTCTGCACATGGTAGTTTTCAACTCTTGAGAGAAGCAAAGGCAGTGTAAGTTAGTAGAAAAGGGCCGTCTGAGCACCACTGCAGTCGGAGAAGGCTCTTTGCTTTCCCCCAAACATATGTTTCCTTTTCCTTTTCCACATTTATTTAGAGGGACTTTTCTTTTCATGAATACCTATAGAATTTCTGATCATCACTTATGATTAGTCCAAAGACGACTTTCACATAAATTCTTCTGCCATATCCCCAGCTGGAATCCATTCATTTCTTCTGCTCTCCCTCCAGCACTTTATTTGTATGTTATAAATATTAATAGATCTTCCTTTGCATTGTTGTTCCTTACACACATTATCTTCCTCCAAGAGATAAGGCATGTCTCTGCGGGGAAGGGCTAACTCTTCCTCCTGGCTCTGCTCTTGATGCGGCACAAAGAAGTGACTTGCATTCATTCCATTCATGACTTGAATCCCACAAGAGGGCCCCATCCTTGGGAGACGGTCACTGTGACCCATGTTCCCGTTTCTGTGATAAGAAGCTAAATACGCTTCTGTTCCCACATTCTCTTCCCATGGTCTTTTACGATCTATCCTCTTTCTGAACCTGGTTTATCAAATTTTCCCTTTTTTGCCATCACTACAAAAGTTCAAGTCGCAATTTTACAAAAAATTCTTCTTTGACCAATTCATCAGTTAAATGGAAGAAAGAATTCCCCATTTAATCCGTACTTCTGTGTCCAGTTTTGAATTATTTTATACAACTCTCGGCTGTCACCTGATACTCACTTTAACATTTGCACCTGTTTTTGATTATTATGTGCAGGTATTTCTGCTTTTTTTTTTTTTGATAGAACTATCTAAAGTTATTTGTGCAGAAATCACAGCCAGTATATTTATTACTTTCAAAACAGCTGTGATGGGACATTTAAAAACCTTCCTTCAACGTTTCTTTAAAATGAACAAAGCTGATAAAGCCTCTTTGTGACCTTCATAAAATGCCTAAAGGGTAAATGCATATTAGCAAATAACAAATAATAAATAATTTATAAGTGATTATTTATTTAGAATAAAATAATAGCTTATTATTTAGTTGTAAATTACATTATAATTTATACTTTTATAATTCACATTTATTGCATTTATTATATAGTCATCATGTATAATACACATGATGGTTGTTAGTTGTTATGATTTATTATTTCATAAAATTTTTATATAAACATGCAAACATGAAATACGTTTTTCAGTTGAAATGTCAAATTTGATGCAAAAAAATATGCCTGCATTTGTTAACAGTTTAAATCTGTGTTTTCTGCTTGTTCTCTGGTTGAATTGTTGGTCATGCATCTGTTTTCACCACTAGATTCTATTTCTCAGGAGTAGACTCTGATAAGCTTTCAGTAAAGCTTATCAAAGGCCACTCCATTCTTCAAAACTGGATGGAGTGGCCTTTGATAAGCTTTACTGAAATTGATATTTTGCCTATGCAAACAAATCTGAGTAGGAGAGAATCAAATCCAACCTTCAAGTGAATTCACCAGTGAATACTCACAGGATGACATTATCATTTTAACAGTATCTCTCACTTTATGTTATAATTTGATTAAGTAGTGTTTAATCTAGAACTTGGAGAACAGGTTATTCCCAAACTGGACAATGTGAACTTCAACACTTGGAATGCTTTCATCCAACTAAAGCACACAGATGTTGCTTGCTGTAGCTGGCAGGAGAGGACGCATGTCTTGGGGTAGGAGGAGGACAAGTCACTCATCCCTTGCTTGTGTTCAGGTATCTCCAGGTGTGTACAGTGGTCATTTCTCACACTTCTCAAAGCAACAGAACCAGATGAATACACATGGATCATTTTGTCCTTTTCTTCCCAGGACACCTCCCACGTGTGACTGGAACCTGGAAATGACTCACGTTCTGCTTTTGTCCTCAAGCCTAGCAACAGTGAAAGTGAACTCCCTCAGCTCAGGGGGGTTTGGTATGTGGGGCTGGCAATCTCCAGGACACATGGGGGCTGCCTCCCTTACCTGGGGAACCAGGAGCTGATGCAAACTTGCGAGAGAGCAGGAGTGTTTCCCTGGGGTGTGAAAGTGTGACCTTACTAGGTTGTGCTCCTCACAGGCAGGAAGCACATGGTCACGCATACAGAGGGGTCTAACTAGTGTATTTCTAGGGTGGTGAAATTTTTAATTAAATATAACAATATTTAATATCGAAGGATGGGATAACACTGTGGGATTTGTGAAGCACTTTAAAAATGCTACCAATTTACATATTTCATCTATTACAGACAATACGCATTCCCGAAAGAAGTACAGTGCAGATCAGGGCACCGGAGGGGAGTTACTAGCAACACGCTACTTTCTTTGAATTCAGGTCTTCAGAGAAAAGTATAGGGGCTGGGGATAAGGCTCAGTTGGTAGAATGCTTACCTCGTAAGGACAAGGCCCTGGGTTCAATCCCCAGCACCGCAAAAAAAAAAAAAAAAAAAAAAAAAAACAA
>JAJEJO010000145.1:1481730-1595233 GCA_020662805.1 Glaucomys volans | reverse complement strand
AGAAAAAAAAAAACAAAAAAAAAAAAAAAAAAAAAAAAAAAATTTAGCTAAATGGATTAAATCCGAATCTCAATGTTTTGTCACATAGCCAGATACAGTGCATATGATCGTTATAAATGCTTCCCACACTTCTCAACCACAGAGTCAGACGAATGCACCCTGACTTAATACACAAGAAAGGGAATCTCTACGAGTGATTGTATCACTAAGATGTTCATAAATATTACTCTTGTGAAATTAAAGTTAAAAAAAAGAGAAAGGACTCTGAGAGGGAAAAGATAATGCTTACTCCTCTAGAATGAAAGTGACAGGACATGAAGCAGGTCGTGAATGACACTTGTGAATGCCAGTTCAGAGCAGCAGGCAGGGAGGGACTTTCCGGAAAAGGGAGAATTTGCACTCAGAGTTTTTATGGTAAGAACTGAATACAGCGCCTTCCCTTGACAGGAAGGCAGAGCTAGACCCGCTGAGGCAGCCACTCTTGCGGGCAAGCAAGCAGCACTTCAGAAGCACTGTCAGGAGGGGCTGGGCAAATGCCAATTGCCTCCAAAGTTACCCTCAACCTGAAATTTTAAGATAAGTGACTGACTTAAGCACCACCTTCCTTTAAAAGGTAAACGCACCCAGCGAAGAGCGATATTTACCAAGCATTCATCTCTGGTTAGTGCTATTTCAGGAAAAGTGGTTTGTGCCAAAGCATTAAATGACATTTCCCCTTCTCCAGAAAATTCCTCTTTATCCCCAAAGGAGAAAACTAACACAATTGCTGCCATGAGGCAGCGATGACAGAATGCTTATTACCTTGACATTAAGGAGTTGACTTCGGTTGATTAATGTGTACTGAAGTCAATGAATTACATCAGGAAACAGGGATAAAATCTGGCCTTTGAAGAAGACATAAATTTTTGGAAGGTTGATAAAGAGAAGAATATTCCAGGTAGAAGAAAGCGTGAGCAAGGAATGGTGTGAGGATGAGGTGTATTTAAGGCTCCGGGAGTCTAGGCTTGCAGCGCTGTGGTTGGGAAGGAGTAGGGTGGCGGAGCCCCGTGCTCCGCAGAGAGGAATCTGCACTTCCCACTGAGGCTGCGAAGAGCAAGGGAGCGCAGCACGATGGATGTGATGTTTCAGGAAGATGATCGGGCAATGTCAGGCAGGGAGATTAGAAGTTAGAGAAAGAGCCCCCTAGGTGAGAGAGGCAATTAGTAGGGAACCCCGAGATCTAACTGGCAGAGGGACAGCACTGAGAGAAGGAAGGAGAACCTGATAACTATTTTAAAAGTAGACCTGGTACCAAGAAAGAGACAGAAGCTTTCTGCAGACCCCACCATCCCATGAAGAGAGCACAAGAAGTCCACTGTCATCTTAGAACATCGGTTATGATCAGAGAGACAATGGAAGAATAAATAAAAGTCAAGTGTATAAAAAGCTGATAAAAGCGTCAAGTTGGTTTCAGCCCATGAGTGGAACCAAGGACATGGCTGCTGTTTTCCTCTAAGCAGTTCCGATCCACAGTATTGTGTTCAGTGGAGGGAGTCACCTTTTTAGCAGACATCACAAACAGAAATGCTTCCCAAAGTCATCCAGTAACTTAGGTGAGTAAACACACTGGGGAGTAAGAAAATAGGGAGGAGAGTGGAAAAGGAAAGGAATAAAGGCCTTTAGATTTTTTTTTTTTTTTTTTTTTTTTTGGTTTCCTCCCAAATACTCAAAGACCAAACACCAGGATGCAGGCTATCGTTATGTGACGGCTGCTTTAACAGGAACATGCCCACAATGGACACCATTTTGAATGTGACAGGCTGTCAATGGAACTCAAAGCCATATCACCTAAGGGACAGGGAGGAACGTATAACATCAGTGGGAAAAGCCTTGTGTGATAGCTCTTTTCTAGTTTCTGAAGGGTTATCAATTGGTAATTATGTTCACTCTTCCTGATCCTTCCAGGGAGAAGAATCAGTATTAATGGGAGAAGCTGTAGAGTTTTGGACTTGCAAACTTTGGGGCAGTTTTCCAATAGGCACAGGTGGCTATCAGTGAATTAGACGGACCGGTGAGATGTTAAGTGGCTATCGCTAAGTGTGCCTCTGCCCAGATGAAATGAACACTTACACTAAATAGGAAGTTCTATCAGTAGCCCAGAGAGTCTTTCCAAATCTAAGATTCTAACATTGTGCAATGTCAGGATCTCAGAAATTCTCAGAAATGGAGGATGGGAGAGGACATTGGTTTCCTGCAGAAAGGAACACAAGCTGATGAGGAAAGAGCCTGATGGCTGTTTCCAGCATCTTCTTCATGGAGATCTGATTACCAGATATCAGCCCTCTTACATGAAAGAATGCACTGACAATCAGAAGATCCAGGACTCTTTATCCTTCCAGGGTGAAGGAAAATATAATTCTGCTAAATAGGAAAAAAAAAATCTAAGAACAGGGAAAAAGGAAAGATAACAGAAAATAACCCAAAATTTGTTTCCTCCCCACCAAGGCTCTTCTCAAATGTAGTTCTGATATTTTAGAACTATATATTTTGGTCATGTTTTCATGTTCAATGCCATTAGGTAGAAGAGATACACTTTTTACAATCCCTTTAGGTATGTAATTTCATATAATCAACTTATAAACATTTAAGCAATGCTATTATGCTTGATCAAATAATTCCAATTCTGAAAATTTGCACAAGGAAATAGTGTAAAATATGGAAAATACTTTATGCATAAAGATGCATATCCTCATTATAATAATTATTATAAATGATCAGAAACAATGAAACAATATACATATATGATGTAGGATATAGTTACTTGTTTTAGTTTGTTGGGCTTCTATAAAATAATACCACATGCTGGGTGGCTTAAGGAATGGAAATTCTTTTCTCAAGGTTCTGGAGGGCAGGAAGGCCAAGAGCAATGTGCTCACTCATTCAGTTCCTGGTGAGGGCTCTCTTTGCTGTGTGTGTGGACAGTGGCCTTCTTATTGCCTTCTCATAGGACCTGTTCTTTGTGTCTTTTCTTATAAATGCACTAATCCCATGGGACTAGTGTTTTCTCATGACATCATCCAATCAATCATTTCCTAAAAGTCCCATCTCCAGACATGATCACATTGGGAATTACTCTCCAAACTATGGATTTGGGAGGGACACAATTCATCCTATGATACCACCTGACAATGAGTTTTATAAAAGTATGTAATAAAGCAGGGCATGATTTTAACACGTTAAACAATATAGTAATCACACATGCAATAGTGTTGAAAATGTGGTGAGAAAATTCAGTCATAGAAAAAAGTTTCTGGACTGGTGTTGTGGCCCAGTGGCAGAGCACTTGCCTAGCATATGTGAGGCACTGGGTTCGATTCCCAGCACCACATATAAATGAATGAATAAAATAAAGGTCTATCAACATCTAAAAAGAAATTAAAAAAAAAGAAAAAAATTTCTTCAAAGAAAAATACCAATAGATTAAGTGTGTGTGGTTCACTTGATGTGATAAGACTAAAAATGTTCATCTTTTCTTTTTAAAACCTTTTATTTCCAGCTCTTAATTAACACGTACATATAACTTTAAAATTGTGCTAGAAGAACTAAGTTTGTGAGAACATGCCTATGAATCAACTCATCAAGAAGAACTGATGGAGAGATTATTTTAGTTCTATAGCACAAGAAGTCCTGGTGGGGAAGATGATCCTGGCAAGATGACCCCCCTCCTGACTGTCTACAGTGATTACTGGATTCCGTGCCTAGGGAGAAGATGGAGTTCCTCCCCAAACAAGGGCATGGATCCCAGCTAATGTCCTTTTTTATTCAGAAAAATCAACTTTTGCTAAATATGTAAGCACTTGACTGGAAGTGCATTTTGCTTGTTGTATTTTAAGTCCTATGGACTGCTGATCAATTTAATAGCCTTAGAGCAATATACATTTTACTCCCCCTCCAAAAAGATAAGAAATGCAATCTATTCACTTTGTTCCTTGTCAATGAAGCACAGTGTAGAATCCCAGAATGTCAGGACATTAGGGAGCCAAGGTCCTGCCTTTTGAGGGGTCACCACTGTAAACTAAATTACAGCAGCATTGAAATAGATCTACTTTTAAGCTATTTTCCTATATGCTCTTTGAGTGTGGTGATATTTCCCTTTAGATTAATGATTTAGGAATAATGACCTTTGAAGAGGAAATAGGAAAGTGATTTCTGAGGATCTGAAATAATCTATCCTTAATTAGGTAGTAATGTCAAGTACAGACATCACAGCATTCAAGGCTTGTCATGGCGCACAGTTTTACAAAACAATAATTACCTCTTAATGCCTGTTTTTAGAAAATGAGTCTGACAAATTTGGTTTGTCATTTCTTTTTCAGAGTCATTTTGAAAATTGCCCCTGAGTTTGAATAATCCTCTAGTTCTGTCTGCACAAAGTCGGGACATCAAATTCTTTTTCTTGTCTCCTTCTCAACATCCTCCAGGATGGGAGTTTTGGTGCCATAAGGGAATGCGTCAAGGAATTCAGTACCATCTCTTTCCCTATTTCATTTTTTCCAGGAAAGGACTGGAATGTGGCTTCCATGTGTCCTGTTTGACCTCTGGGACCTTGGTGCATGATGGCTTTGGAAACATTCCCACCAGCAGAGTGGCCCAAGGATAAGGAGCAACGGTGAGATCAGTGTGACTGTCCCCATTCAAGGGCACAGACCAGCAGAGATATTCTGAGCCCCTTAAAGCCTCCTGCCACTTCCCTCTCGCTCACATAACCCAAACTGCCCCTTTCCTGGTGTCTTCCTAGGGACTAGTTTCTCTGTAACCCAAACCTACGTGCTCCGTCCTTCTCAATAGCTTTGCTCTTCCCTGAAATAATTTGGGGTTCAAAACACGCTCAACAGTGATTATATGCGGGTAGTTGGATTGCTCACGGGTTTCATTTTCTTCTTGAGACTTTTCTGTACAGTCTGAACTTTTACAGCAAATATATGTTATTTGGTAGTTAATAGAAACATTCATTTCACAAAAATGAACATAAAAGATCATTTTCTTCCTAAGACAGATACTATTGTCAGTGGGTACAAATGTCCAACACAGACATGGGTCAGTATGCTGCTGAACATGTGTATTTAAAGGAGAAAATATTAATTGGGTTTTGTGCCTATTGCTGCCAGACTCTTCTGGAAGTGCTTCATGTGTATTCTCTGCCCTTTGTCTCTGGGTAGTGGGTTTTTCAGGTCTTATTTTAAAGATGAGGAAATTGAAACTCATCAGGTTAAAGATCTTACCCTAAGCCACTGGGCAGACGAAACCACAGGTGGAGGACATCAGTGTCTATTCTCCAACCAGGACACCTATGCTGTCACCCGGTGACATTTTTATAGCACGTTCAGTTAACAAGGAGACAGAACTTGATATTTTTCATGCGCGATTTTCTTACAAGCCACAGGGCAAGTAGCATTCTATTTTAATGATAGAGCACCTGGAGTCTGGGGAGGTTAAGGGTGCTGCCCAAGGCTGGGAACTGAGCAGACAGCAATGTTAGGGACAGAGATCATGTCTTCTGACTTCAAGCCCAATCATGTTTTCTCTACCACTTGATTAAGATGGCATGTATGTTCTCCATAGGTAAATAAGGGTCTTAGGAGGGAATGTGCCGCCGGGCGTGGTGGTGCACGCCTGTATTGTCAGTGGCTTGGGAGGTTAAGGCAGGAGGATCTCGGGTTTAAAGTCAACCTCAGCACGGGCAAGGCGCTAAGCAACTCAGTGAGACCTTATCTCTAAATAAAATACAAAAGAGGGCTGGGGATGTGACTCAGTGGCCTAGTGCCCCTGAGTTCAATCCCCAGTTCAAAAAAAAAAAAAAAATAGAGGGAATGTGCTAGTGCATATATGGAAAGGATAGAGAAAATGTTTAATTTAATTTAGAGGTAATCCTTATCAAATATAATGATGTTTACAGAGGCAATCCATTCATTAAGAAAGAAGAAGAAAATCAAGGTCAATGATATTGAGGTACTTAGGGCATAGAATTGTGAGTATTCTCTAGCATATGCCCCAAGCAGGTGAGATTAAATATCTCTAAGTCTCATTCCAAATCTATGAAATAGCAAACCTAAACTATTTCAAAGATAATGGAAAGTCTCTCTTAAAAATAAATTCTAAATGTTTCCTTTTCTTTTTACTTACTACGACTGTGACTACCCTGAGAAAAAATAAGTTCAAATAACTCTAACAGTTATTTTTAAAATTCTTACAGTCCATGTTTGAATTTTTGTCACCAAAGCTCATAAGGAGAACTTCAGCCTGTGTTCTTTCCAGGGAATGACTATACCTGAGCTCACAGAGCTAAGGATAGTGACTTTGGTCATTGGCACCTCACCATCTCCCAGATTCTTTGTGCAGGAGAAACAAAATAAATGCATGGTAATCTCAATGTGGCAACATGTCCAAACAGTAAAGTAGATTTTCCCAAATCACAACAATTTATAAAATACCTTTATAATTTGTTAGTGGTTTATATGGTAAGATACGGTACAAAATACTAGGTAAGAAGGTAAGGGACCATTTCCAAAAATAAATTAAAATTTCCAAAGAGATAAAAAATAGAAACACCTTTTAATCATCAATTTTAATTTTACCTGAATCATCATTTCTATTTATACCCACCCCCACTTTGGTCTGCAGCACAGATGTCAATGAAAAATAAATATGTAGGTTTTAAAAGGCAAGAGAAAAGACACTGATGAAAATAAAAGTGGAGAACTTTATCAAAAGTATTGTGTATATTGTTACTGTAAAATAATGGATAATGACTTTTCACATTGAAGATATAGTTCAAGATTAGCGTGATCATTTTAGAATTTTCGTATGTTAAAGTACAAACAACGACTCAGAATTCTTTGATTCCACTTTTATATGCTCACTAATGTGCAAGAAACTGGAGCATTTTAATCCCTTTGATTTTTCAGCCCTGATTCTCAAGGTAAAAATGAAATAATCTACTTAGGAATCCGAGGGAGAGAAATCATCTCCACTGTTCTCACATCGACCAGCAGCAAAGTCCTAACTCCTCATCAGGCAAGAGCTCCTGCTCCACGGCACACTTGTCACCTAATAATGCCCGAGTCTTTCTCATTTCCGGGAGCGTCAAGCCTCATTTAAGAGATTCAGAACTTGGACGGTTCATTTGCACAAGGCCCCTGTGTGGAAGCAGAGACATAATCCCACGCTCGCCGTGGCCAGGCTTCCCATTAACCTCTGACAAATGATTTGCACCAGTTCTTTCTGACCCAGGGAGACTCTGTAAACCCCAGGAGGAAGCAACGCACAGGAGGATCTTGCATTCATTATGCGACTTCATATCTTAAGATAACATTGCCTTCTTTGCAATCATAGGTTTTAGGTTCATATTAACCTCATTTGTCACGAGCAAAACAAATTTGAGAGAGAGAAGCAGCTCACGGATGAGAGAGCGTGGAGTAGAACAGGGTCCCAGACTTCCAAGTTCACGCCCTGTCACTGCGACTTGCACAAAACACAGTATCTTTCAACCTTCTCTGACTCATCTAGCAATTTTCAGAGCTCAACAAATCCCAGTCCCAGTGAGTCTCCAAACTTTCCAGATCATACTGTCCCTAACGAGAATCATCAAGACTTTTCTACATTCAATTATAAATTCTGTAGCAAATCGCTAGTCGTTGAGTCAGTTCTTTGGCTGACGGCGATTACTCCTCTCAGCCTTTCATTTTTTGCATTCATTCATTCACAAAGGACATTGACTGAGCAGCTATTACAATCCGTATGAATGCAAAAACATAGGAACAAAACACTTTAAATGGTGATGATGTTTCGAGGGAAACCATGGCTGGGGAGTCCACGTCCTGGAGTGACCTTCCAGCCCCTAACTCAGCGCTTCCATGGCTGACAGCCTGCAGCCCTGAAGGTAGGTGTTGGATCACTTAGCCTTTGACTGCAAACCAATCTTCACTTATATTTTGTATACGAAAATCATCTCTAACTAGGTTTTAAATTTCTGCATGTTGATTTTTTTGTCCTTAGTTTTCTTAAACCCCACAGACCCAGAACAGTCTGACACTTGCATACCATGCAAACAGCATAAAGCTCAGTGCACGACAATGCGAGTATCTCATGTGTGAATTATTGCCATGTGAAACCATCTTCCTGAAAATATGGCTTTCAGTCATTTAGAGACGGGTTATCTCTGACCAATCTTTTATTCACATTAGAAAAATAACTCCATCAGACATAAAGGCTGAGGGAAAACCTACAAATTCATCGCTAATCTCATGTCACCAAAGCACTGACCAAGTCCCAACAAAAGGCGTTCTTCACTCCCCTCCACGGAAGACCCGGGGCTCTAGCGGGAACCGGTGGGAATGAGGACTGGCTGGAGCCTTTCTCACCACCCTCACCTTGCCCAGCTACCCAGAGTCCTCCTCCTTGATCTGAATAGAGATAATGATAAGAAAAGCCTTCTCCAACTTCTAAGGGTTCCCCCACAATTAAACCAATTCAACACTAATGAGGTCATGAGAGTTGAGGAGCAAACTCACCTCTGTATTTTTGGCTGCTATAACAAAAGGCCCCTGAGTGGCTTAAACAACACACATTTATTTCACACAGCCCTGGAGACTGGGAAGTTTTAAGGCCAACGCTTGGGTCAATCAGTTCCCGGAAGGGACTTTCCTACTACCTTGCAGAAAGCCACCTTCTCATTATGGCCTGTCCTCATGGTAACAAAGAGATCTCTTTCTCTTATAAGGCCACCAATCCTGTTGAATGAGGGGCCCACCCTAATGACCTCATTCAGCCTGCATTATCTCCTCAAAGTCCTCCACCCAGACACAGGCAAACAGGGCAAAGGGTGTCAACATAGGAATTTTGGGTGTTTCATAATTCAGTCCATAACACTCTGAAAAGACAAAGCTATCAGAATCTTGTGAACACAAAGGAGATGGAGTGAGTCAATTGAACAGCGTAGACATGATTTTGTAGGGGGCCAAAGACCTGTTCTCCAATGTAGTGTGAAGGAAGAATGCACAGGTGTGCCTTATACAGTGTGAAAATACGAACCCTGCCAGAGACCTGACTTCTTACCCCTCAATGCACTTAGATGTACAATTCTGGATTGTAGGAATAAAATTCATAGAACCTGTTGGAGAAGATTCAAGAGTCAACCTGAAGTCAGGATGCACCGGAGCCAAATCAAACATGAAAATTCATTCTGCATTGGCCCAACACTTTGAACAATTAAATGTCACATTCTCTCTGGTTCTCACTCCTGTTCTTTCCCAAGTTCCACCTTCAAGAAACTTCTTTCCTTCCTCTAACATAACACCCTCCAGCCTGTGGTTGCTTCTGCTTTGTCTCTTGCAGAAAGAGCACCCAGGATGACACTCTTTTCTCAAGGAGCTGTTCAACAGCTTTGAAGATTGGCTCCTCTTGGCAAAGTGCCCCCATTCATGACTTTCCCTGCCTTTTGTTCCATTTCTCATCTTTTTGATCACCCACAAAATCTTCAAAGGCCCACTTTTTTCTGAGTTATGGAACCAATATACTCATCAGGGTCTCAACAGCATGGAGCACAGCACAAGGATCACCAGAGGTCCCTGCACTCTGCTTTGACAGTAGCTAACAAAAATTCAAAACCACAAGACCCTGCAATTCCTTCCTAACCTCAGCTGCTAGTTCTTAGTTGAGCAGAATTCCTTTTTCAGCATTGGAACTAACCACAGACCTTCAATTATTTTATATGTAAATCTTCTTTAGCTAGATTTTAACTCCCAAGTGTTGATTCTCAGACATTAGCTCTCTCAAACTCCATGCACACTCTGCCCCAGAGAAAAGCCTCGTCCTGTGTATGCAAAATTCTCAGGGAGATGAACAGCATCATCGTCACTGCCGGGTCAAGTGCTTCTAAAGACAGATGCCCACACTCGTCTTATTGCTGGATTGATTCCAACCTCTGAATACTTATCTGGAAAACAAGACTGTTTTGATCAAGATGCCCCAAACTGAAATGACCTTTCAGATTCAACAGAAAGAACCTGGAGCAGATTCCAGGAAAGGTGTCCAGAGGGAACTGACATAAAACACTGGTGACATTCGACTTTATTAATTCATTTTGAGATCATTGGGTTCCCTGGGGTCTCTTGCCTCAGGAGCCTTGTCAAAACACTGAAATAAGTATTCTTTGATTTCCTCACTTCACAATTGATCTTTCCAGACACTTGGTCATTAGGGGAAGTCCTCAAATGACGTGGCTTAGGAGGCTGCATGCCTCAAGCTAATGTGGACATTCTACTTCAAATCAAATACGGATAGAAGCACATTACCTACTGTTTATACCCACATCCAAAGGGGAGACGTCATCATGACTGAAAGGAAAGTCTACTGCCACCTAAAACACTTAGAATTCATTTAAAATGATGATTGGCTATTTTCTCCCTAGGAACAATATTTAAAATGTAAAATGGATGAATTGCTGTATGATGAGGTCCCCGGGTACACAGGAGGATCGCAGCATAATGTCATTCTCATCTGTCTTCAGATAATGGCTCAGTAGTTACTTTCTTGAACTGACATTTTCTTTAAATTAAGTGAAATGCCTGGGCTTTATTATCTGTGCCTTTTGGCTAGATGATAAGGAGCTCATGGCCTCTGACCTTTAAATATTCTTTCTTCCTGTCTCTAAGAATCAGGAGAACATCCTAACAACACACTGAGTGAGGTAAAATTCTTCAAGCAAACACAGAGGCACATCCATAATGTATTTAAAGATGACTCTCAGAACCAAACCTTTGAAGGTTCCTTGTCACTTACCAGTGCGTCTTCCTACAAGTCTGATGGGATCCTACAAGTTTAAAAGGAAGGTCCACCACTCCCGGGAAGTCACAAGCCAGCCCTTCCAGGTCCATGCTGCCCAGCACCTTCTCTGTGACCTTGGAGGACTCGCTACCTGAATGGGACCATCTTTTCAGCCTCAGAGTGGATCCCTCCAGGAGCACCAAGCCCCAGCCTGCAGCTCCTGAGCAGCCCGACAAGCTGCCTGGAGACCACTTCCTGACCAAGTGCTTCTGCTTTCTGCTGTCCTCAGCTGGGGTCCACATCACCACACTTCAACCTCAGGTGCTCTGTGGTTTCTCCTTAACCCTCTGGATCCTGGTCTCCCTCCCAGTGCAAGTATATGCTTAAGCATTTTGTTGCAAAGAGATGAATCAGATATAAACATTTTTAAAATTTTTCAACCACAGCTTGTCACACAAATATTTTGAACTTTCAGGAAGACCAACACAAACATGTGTGTGTGTGTGTGTATATATATATATATATATATATATATATATATGTGTGTGTGTGTGTGTTTGTATATGTATATATATATCTTTACAATGATTTTTCCTCAAAGCATGCAGAAAATCATTTACTGGGAATTTCCACAGAGGACTAATTTTTAAGAAATATACTCCTATGTTTAAGTGATTTGTTTTTTGAGAAAGTTATTCTGCATGAAACATGCTCAATTTATGTTAATGTAGCCTTCTGTGGGTAATTATTTTGCCTAGCTGGGATCAATTCAGGAATTGTAAGACACATCCCTCAAAATTTGTTTCCATATTAAATCACAGAAACAAACAGGAATATGAACCATTGGATTCTGGGTGGTATGGCAGGAAGAAAATATACTGGCTTTGAAGGAAATGAGGACTCCACCCCAGAACTCCGTGTCTCTCTCTGAGAGTTAGATGACCCTTTGAGCATGTTCTCAGACCTTCTGAGCTCAGAGGCATGGGCAGTCCCCAGCGTCTGGTCCCTTCTCACTTTGCATGTGTGTCCTGGGCAAGCTCACCACTTCCTGGGCTTTGAATTGACATATGGTTAAGATGGAATATTCCAAAATCTTTCTAATCGGGCAGCTCCAGATATCCTTGCCTTGGTCACTCCGCATATGTGACTCTCTTTCCTTTCTCTGCCTTCACTGAGTACAACCCCTACAAAGGCTCTGACTTGTGCTTTATTTGCTGCCGTAACTTCAGGACCTAAAAGGATGTTTGGCACAGGATGGGCAGAAGTCAAAACACCTCAGAGCCAGGGCCTCTCAGAAAGAGGAAGAGAATTCTTTGAAGACACAGTGCAACACTGATGAAATAAAGGAAATTCCTCCTTCAAATAGTCTTGCTATATTTGGGGCACATTTTTATGTCTTCTACTGTGAAGCATCATCAAAAATCTGATTCATAAGCCCTGCTATTTTATAATTCTTTTCCCTCTTATTAAAAAATTCTAATGAGAGACATTTACATTTTTATTCCCATTTCTTACCCTTTTATGCAGATGTTTACATAGCCTAAACTCTCATGTAAATCTTTCTCTGCACAGAGGAAGTGCTCAAAGCAAAGGCAACAACATTAATATTTTATTACTCTGCATTCCTCCTGCATCTTAAATTTGTGACATTTCAGTATAAAATTCTTGGTGGAAAAAAATATAACTGAGAAAAATCTCATTCTGTATTTTCAACAAGGTAATTAGTAACATTCAAATAAATCACATTTTTACTCCAATTGTTATAAATGCTCCATGGAAAGAATTGGAGAATATATAAATATATATATATATTTTAAACAAATACATTATACAAATATACATATTAACAAATACAGTAGTATCTTCTCATTAATATCTTCAGATTCTAGTCTTTGAATCCTTGACTAGCAGTCTTGAACTGTAACTTAATCAATGATGAATTTATCATATTACTGCAAGCAAACTGATATATTCTTTCATTCTAATATTAAAAACAAGAGAATGGGTGATATTGCAGTGCCAGGTTCACCATCCTAAGAATACCTGGTGGCATAGGATTTAAGAATCACCTGAATTGTGAAGAGTTGTTCTGCTCTTTGAACATATTTAACCCCCTCCAATATTTCACAAGGCACCTCCATCAGTCCTTTTTACCTGAATTTAGTTACATACTATGTACCAAGCAAGACAGAAAAAAATCAAGTCTCTGGGACTTTAAAAATTCTAATACTAATACAATGAGAGAGTCTTAAGAAAAGGGTTAAAAATTTAAAATATTGAGAAAACAGAATCCACTGATTTATAAATGAGAAAAACAGAAGAAAAAGTTAAGGAAAAGGTTAAAAATAACTATGGGATTTTAGACTGAATGTAGAAAAATAGAATATAATTAGACTTTAGAATAAAAACTAATTCAAAGGTTTATATTCTCTCCACAATGTTACTGGCAAATATTACTTTAAAAAACTTTAAAATGTTTGTATTAAAACTGACTTTTAATGCCTCTATGAGAATCACCACTCTTCCACTCTGTCCTTGCTCAGGGAAGGAGCAAGTGCTCAGTACCCCTCACTTCACTGGGTCCTCTCGCCCTGCTATACGCGCAGCAAGTGCAATGATATGGCAGGAAGGGCAAGCAGAGGATGAGTCAAGAGACAGGGACTCAAAACTGGCATGTTTTAATCTAGAATGTGGACCAGGGCTGCTGGGACAAGCTCATGCCATCACCACGGAGCTGCTGACCTACTGCATGAAAGCTCTTCAGACCACCGACACGTGGACATGCAACATGGCCAGTCTCAGAGGAAGACAGACCTGGGTACAAAGCAACAGGACCATGTGATTACTCAACTTGAATAACCTTAGCATTAGAATATAAATGTCATATTAAGGATGGTTTGAATAAAGTTAAAGGATTGAGTCATTCCATCTTTGCTGAAAACCAGCTTGGTAAAATGCTTTTGGGAAAAGCAAAGCAAAGCAATATTTTTAAGGTAATGGGATATGTAGATAGAGATGTTTATTACTTGACTGGCCAAGAGCAGAAGCTACTTGATACTTTCCAAGTTCTCCTGCTTCTGGATCAGACTAGTGCTGACGAGGATGCTACAGAACTTTATCTCTTCCTGTTTGGATCTAGCAAACTTGTTAGAGATAAGAGGCCTCAATCAGGATCCTTTAGATTAGAACATATCCTTAAAATGCCAAAAACAAAAAAATGAAGGGCCTTAAAGAAAAAAATTATTGGGGAAGGAGAAACAAGAAGCAGGCAGCCATTCCTTAGTAAATTCAAGATGAGGTACTAACAAAAATATCAGATTTTTTTGCCCTTTGACTCTATCCAAGTCCTTTAAAAGTGATACCTGGCTCCTTGCTTCAGCAGAGCTTCCCAGATGTGTCTCTAATCTGATGAATGACCATTTTCATTGCTCATTGCTTCATGTGTCCATCTCATTGGTTAAGTCCATTCTTAGCTTGGGTGTAATTTCATTTGCTTGTGTTTAAAATAAAAATGCATCTGAATTATCCATGTACTCAAGATTTACTGAAGTCTAAAATGGTGCTAGCTTGGAGGAGGCTGGAAGAATCCATTGTTTTTCTTCTAAAATAATCACTCTCAAGAGTTATAATAAGGTGCCCCAAAATGATAGGGATAAGAACAAGTTTGATATGATAGTATCTACTGACAAACATATATTTTTGAGCCATTTGCTGTATCAACATAAAGTGATACAAATCTTCACCATCCACTCTCCATTACCCAGTGTCCATATTGTGCCAGGGCTGTAATAAAAGAGAATACACTTCCATTTTACATTAGATTATTTTAATGAATCCTAACCTATTGTGCTTCAGTTTTAGCCAACCTCTCGGATGAAAGGGAATTAATGGCAACAGAAAAAAGTAGTAGAAAATGCAAGGTGAAGTACCTTCAACCCAAGGTACATTTCTGATACCATTAATTTCCCTCCCGCTAGCAGTTCCTTGTGGTGGCACTATGGTGGATTTTACAGAGATTTTAATCTTCCTTTATTTTGAACCCAGACACTCAGGGATACAAGGCATTTGGGGAAAAAAATGGCTTTACACTATTTGAAAAGCTTCCCCTGTGCTAATGTGTAACTCTAGAATGTAAGGGGCATCCACTGCCGACTGATTCCTTTCAGAGAAGTTTCTAAAATGGCATGAAAAGAATCTGTGACCTCATTACAGCTCTGTTCACCATGGAGAGGAGCAGTACACAAGGCTGGTCTGTCTTGGTCCCCAAAGGGAACACAAAGACATCGCATGAATAAGCAGTGCTCCATAATGTCTCCAGGGATGTTCAGAGTGTTTGTGTGTCTCTGTATTTTAGTCTCCATTTCCATCCTAAAATAAATATTTAAGAGAAAACTTAAAAGAACAACTGTTTTCTTAAACTCAAGATAGCTCAGCACAGTCCTAGCATTTGGGCAAGTTAGGTCCCCAAATGCACTTCAGCTTCACCAGTGAAAACAGCCCAGGTTAAAGAAGCAGCGGTGCCAGGCCTAACTCAGTACCAGCTCACTGACTAGCACACCTTTGTTGGTCTCAGTTACCTGAATGTCACGTGAACAATTTCATTACTGTTTAAACACAGGGCCGTGAACTTTTCCTAATAGTGTACACTGTGACACAGTGATGGTTTTAAATCGTAGGCGAAAGTTGTCACCAGGATGGAGTCAAGGTTGACTGTGTTGCTCCAGATTCCCACTCAGCTTAAGCATGGTTTGTATTTACTTTCTAAATCCTGATGGCAATAGCACTGATGCCTCCCAGACTGACTTTTCTGAAGAAAACTATCTGATGACACCCCCATCACCTCCCTCTCCATGGGAATGCGCTCCATACCATGCTAGGTGAGAGGACCAAGGGACTTGTGGCTGAAGCAATGCCTATGTAGTTCCTAGAGGAAAGTGCAAGTGGCTGTTGGGGATGACATTGTCCCTTGTGGAAAGTACAGTCATTTGTGTGTCTGAGCAGCAGGAGACACCTCCGACTCTGTGACTCTGTCAGAAAATTCCACCAAGATCAACTTATTTTGCTGAGTGAATCCTACAAGTACAGAGGAGGGGCATTAATGAACTTTGGAGGCTGTGACATGAACTTAGTCTTACAATAGCGTCACTGCCAAATTACAACAGCCCCTTGCTCTTGACGGTCAAGTGAGATCGGGACACAGATTGGGTGGCAATTTGTACAACAGTCAGATTGGGCAACAGCCCAGAGAGGGGAGCAGAGTGAAAGGCCTTGGGATCTTCACTTGCTGCTTTTACACCCTGTCCTCTATTTGCTCCGACAACTTAATGACCCAGTGACTCTGCCCTGGGGCAAAGCCTGAACTCAGGTTCCTTGCTCAATGTATAAGTGATCATCATCATTATCACTACTACTATTATTAGCAGGAATCGACTGATGCTTTCCTATAAAAACAGTCACTCTGGCTGCTAGGCCTGGAATGGGTTGACCAGGGACAAGACTGGAGCAGTGGCTGCACATCTCCACCACTTGAGGAACTCATCAGAAATTCTGCAGCCCAAGCCTCTGTGTCAGAGGCGTTGATTTAATTTTCTGGTGGGAATTCCAAGCACAAGTATCTTTTTGCGGGGCAAGATGCCCTCAGGCTCAGGGTGGGCTGTGGAGAACCTGATGGGCGGATGCAGAGAGAGGAAGCAGAAGGAAGTCCTGTAGGACAACTGGACTCCTGGCTTAAGCAGCAGGTCAGCTGCACAGCCACTGACAAAGAATGAGAGCTGGGAACCCGATCTCCTGTCAATGTCCTGGGGCTATGTCTGGGCATTTTTTTAAATTTAAATTTAAATTTTAAAAAAATTTTTACAGACTTCATTTTGATTCATTGTACACATATGGGGTAACATTTTCATTTCTTTGGTTGTGCATGATGTACATTCATACCATTCATGTAATCATACGTGTACATAGGGTAATGATGTCTGTCTCATTCCACCATATTTCATATCCCCACCCTGCAAATTAAAAAAAGCTCTAAGATTTCATCTTACTCCAATTAGAGTGGCTGTTATCAAGAACACAAACAATAATAGAGGTTGGCGTGATTGGGCATTTTTTAAAAAAAATCACATACATCAATTATGTGTACCCCAAAATAAGTAAAGGATAATAAACAAACAATAAACAAACAATAAACAAAATAAACTAGGATATATCTAACAAGTAGGTGATTGGTTGAAACTGCTACCTTAAAACTCGTAACCATTTTGGATAGAGTGTAAGAGAACTCTTTGGAATTCCATTGAAACACAGCCATTAATTACTTGATACCTAAGAATAAAGGTGATTGGGTACATTTGGGGCGATGTAACTTGAGGTTAGTTTATTTCCTCTCCTCCCTCCCTTCCTTTCTTCCTTTTTTCCTTTCCCCCCTCCTCTCCCTCCCTTCTTTCATTTTTCTTTTAGAATTAAATGATAACAATCTTTCTAAGAACGCACAAAAATTTTCCCAAGGCCCTGAAGTGGTAGAGGTCTTAATTTTCAAGCTGGTGTTACTTCACAAACTCAGTTTTTAGCAGATTGCTGTTTTTTTTTTTTCTTTTGTTGTTTATTTTTCCAAAATTAGGATGCGCACGAGAGTCATTATAGAGTTTTCCTTTTGAACATACAACTTATAGAGATAAGTCACTTTTCTAAATTTATATTAGCATTCAATAATGCTGTATTTCTTTTTTTAAATATTTTTTTAGTTGGCAATGGATCTTTCATTTTATTTATTTATATGTGGTGCTGAGAATTGAACCCAAGGCCTCACACATGCCAGGCAAGCGCTCCACCACTGAGCCACGGCCCCAGCCCAATGCTGTATTTCTGATGATATTTAACAAGCTGAATACAAGCAAGCAATGAATTTTGTAATAAAGTAAATCCACCCCCCCCATTATGGAATAGGTATAGTGAGATATATGTGTGTGTGTGTGCGCGCCTAGCCATCTATCTCACAGGGGCAATCCAAGAAACCAGAATGCAATTGACTCAGGAGCTACAAGGTTTATAAATGTGTGCATACACACCTGCATATACCTATATACACAGACATATTTGAGAATCAATTTCAGAATATTTCTTTCAAGAGGATTCATTGAACAATAATATTGTCAAATATTGAATGCTGCTGTTTTTGTGTCATATTTGTGTCAAAACACAGCGTGGGAAGATCAGCAAAAAGCCTTAGAGATCAGGAATCATTCATTTATTCACGTGCATAGTCATTTAGCCTCTAAGGTGCTACTCAGTTTCCTTTAACTTGAACTAGGTTTCTGTTCTTTTGTTTCTGAGCAGGGAGAAGCTTGGATCTATCTGTCAGGATTTTAAACTACAGATTCTGTGCTTACAAACATACCAGGGTGACAGTCCCATTTGATCTCCATAGGGAGATAAATGTCATTATTTTCAGAACCAGACATAGTATCGCCCTTTCTCAGAACTGAGGTACTCTGAATTTGAGTTTCTCAAGTGACCAAGAACACAGAGGGGTCTTCGGGAGTCGCTAGGTCAACACATGAACACTCCTCGGCAGGGAAGACGCGGGTCATCTCTGACATAAGCCTCTCAGCACAAATTCCACCCCGGGTGATGGACGGGGACGGACGCACACACTCCACTCAGGGCCTGCGCGCTCACAGAGCCAGCGAGCATGCGCAGAGTTTACGTACCTACTTCAGGTGGGATCGTCAAACAATCCAGGGTGTCAAGGGCTGTGCTGTTGGTTGGACTTCCCTTGGAGAGAGAAAGCAGGTGCCATGCCACCACAAAAACTGAAAAACAAATAAGGACGGGGTAAATAGATCTGAACCAGATAAGAGAGCCAGGAGGAGGACCCCAGGCTGGAGATGGAATTTTAATCCAAGTGATTGACTTCCTAGGTGGGGCTGCATCGCAGCATTTCCCAAATGGGCCTCATCAAGAAAGTCTTTCTCCACAGTAGTTAATGGGGAAATGATGAGTTCGTGAGCCCTGCCTCTTGACAGACGCACCTCGTGGGTCTTCACACAGGGCCTCATGCACTCAGTTTGAAACTTGCAATAACTGCAAGTATTTTATAAGCTTTCCACCCTGACATGTACACAGGATGCTCACGTGTTGACATCACATATACAAAGAAGCTAAGATGTGAATGTTTCTCTTCCAAAGCTCGCGTTGAAACGTCATTGCTATTGGAATCCCATTGGGAGGCCTGGCCTTCAATGGGTGATCAGGAAAGGATGCCTCGAGGGCTGTGCCCAATGCTGGAGTGAAAGGGTGAGTTTGTGCTCCTCCTCCCGCTGGCCCCTCTCTTGCCCTCAGGCCTGCCTCCATGTGACCACACAGCTGGCTGTCTTCCGCCATATGATGAAGGAGCAGGAAGGTCCGCAGCAGGTGTCGAAGGCCTGTCTTGGGCTTCCCAGCCTCCAGAACTGTGAGCTAATAAATTTCTGCCCATTATAAGTTTTTTTGTTATAGCAGCACAAAACAGACTAAGACAGAGCTAATAACTTAAGAAACGCTCATCTTACTAATTTAGTTTATTTCAAGGCAATAAGTACTTGACTTATCATTCATTCAATAGTCACTAAGTATAGTACCCAAAGGACTTGGTCTGTCCTCAAAAAGACTTAGTCTAGTCAAGCGGGACAGAGGTGATCCCAGGTCAGGTGTGGAGCGCTAAGTAATGGCCTGTCTACAGAGGGGACGGCATTGATGCCACAGAGCAGAGAGTCTTGAAGCTGAGTCTTGACTGTGGGGT
This sequence comes from Glaucomys volans, assembly GCA_020662805.1. Lineage (NCBI taxonomy): Eukaryota > Metazoa > Chordata > Mammalia > Rodentia > Sciuridae > Glaucomys > Glaucomys volans. Next base: position 1,575,654 of record JAJEJO010000145.1, on the reverse strand, counting down.
AGCAGAGATCAGTGGGGAGGAGGAGAAGGAAATCTGCGCAGCATGCTGGAATGTAGAAGCTGTGAGGAGATGGGCAGTTCTGAAAGCTGCCCAGCGGCACCTCAGAATGAGGACCAGAAACCATACGGCAGGACTTTAGTCTGCAGAGTTAAATGACTGCGGATCAGCCTCAGAATGCAAAGCCCCTGCCCAAGGATCTTACAGACGTGAAACTTGGTGAAATGCTGTACACACATTGCCTCCCTCTGGCCCCACAATCTCTGTGAGGTGGGACGATGACATCTCACCTCCACCACGTGTTAGGGGAAGCCAGGGTCAAGCCCAGGGCCACAGGGCGATTCATGCCCACTGGGGCTAGAGCTCAAGGCAGCCCCCACTGACGCAGGAGAGCTATGATGCCTGGGTTCCTGGAGAAGTGCATGAGGCACGGTGGAGAACGTGGTGTGGCCATTACAGCCACGGTTCTCGTCCACGCAGCAAGTGACTGCTGTGCGCCACAGGGCGGGGTCGGGCGCAATGGAGCTGCTCCCTCCATCCCCTGTCCTTCCATGAGTGCAGGTGAGGCCAGGAAGCACAGATGTTCACCCGGTCTGTGCTGTTTCACCCTGTGAGTTCCAGTACCCTGTGCAGCAGGCATGGCCGGCCGCTCTGGACTGTCCATTTCCACGTGGGAAAGCTGCTCACTGTGTGGGAACCCAGAACGTCGCATCCCTTGTAGATTTCCCTGTCCCAGAGGAGCCCCTCTCTGAGCACCTGATTTCCACCTCTGAACTCCTTGGTGCCTCAGTAGCTTTACTGATGTCACATGGGCACAGGGGGCTTGATGCAGGTAAGAAGGAGCTCAGGTGGCAAAGGAGGCTGGCGCTCATTTGTAACATGTAGGATGGGAAGAGTGTGGCCCAGTGATAGGACGCAAGGCAGAAGTGAGGAAGCCTTGTCTGTGACTCAGGCAGAGGCTGATGTAAGAAAAATAAAACTAAAGGCTCCCACAGGATTCCCCCGAGGCTGAGAAGGACAGTTGCTGAAGTTGGCAAGACCGCAGAGAGGACTCTTCCCCTTCCTCTTCCCTCACTCCTTTTTTCCTCTTTGAGTTCTGGAAGCATAACTGCCTAGATAATTCTTTCTCCATCCAATTTCTCCTCATGAGGGTGAGAGACTAGAAAATCTTTAGGTGGACCCCAAATTGCTCTGCCTCATGAAAGAAGATAGAAGTTGAGATTTTCAATGCTTTTCTAATCGAGAAGCTACATGACTGTTAGAGGCTTTCTGCTGCCTTAAAACATATTAAGCATTATTTTGGCTTTAAAGAAGAGTAATTGCTTAAAGAGGAAGTTCCTGCAACAAATTCCCTGGAGATGGAAACCAATTTCCAGGTGACAATGAGCAATAAAGCCTGGGAAACAGACCCCTACCCAACACCAAGTCCAAATAGCAGCGCATCGGACACGCACCTTCCAGCAATCATCTCGTCCCAGACTGTCCTTGTTACCCAAGGAAGCAAGCTGATTGCTCTTGGGCAGAATTTAATAGATAGAAGATTGAGCTGAAGTATTTTCTGAAACCAAAGAAGCTGACAAACCAAAATGTTTCAAGAAACAGCTTTCTGGGGAAATCTTTTGATAAGGCATTTAAAAGAGAACTTGGACTGGGCACAGCACTCTAATGTAAGTAGTTTCTGGAAAACATTTGCCTCAAATGTACCTGCTATTTGGCGCACACCTCAGTGAATTCTTGAAGTCAACAGATCTTACCTCAGTGACTTGCGGTCTAGTTCTGCACTTGCTTCCCAGAGACAGGGTCTCTAGAGAAGTCAAGCATTGGTCCTTCTGAATGTCAGGTCAGCAATGAGAAGGAGAGGGGTCTAGAAATCTTTGTAGGAAAAGAACTTGAATGGACAACTCATCAAGAAATCTGGAGTGGGAGGGTTAGTAGGTCCAAGCAGAGAGGCAAAGACCCAGTGCAGGGGCAGTGAGGACTTCCTGAGTGCCCACTGACACCAGGCTGGACTCCCAAGTTCACCACAATGTGAAATAGCTGCAGTCTTGGCACATTATTTTTACTAGCAACCTCTCCATTCTCTGGGATGAAACTCCAAGTGGGGAAGTTTGGTGGCACCATTCAGACTGTTGGGTCTCCCGTCCTTCACTGACACTCTCGTTTGGCAGAACTCCCCAAACTCAGTGTTTCTTTCTTGGTGTGGTTTCTCTTACCAACGGAGAGGGAGCCCGGATGTACCAAGCTGAAGAGTTTCCTTCCTTACAATCTGACTTGAGCTTTCCAGGTTTGGCTCTCAATAAACAAACAAAAGAACCTAGAAATTTTTTTTTTTCAAAAACTAACATGGAACCACCGCCTGACTCAGCTCTATCACTCCTCGGTATTTATCCTAAAGAATTAAAGTCAGCATACAACAGCGGCCCATGCACACCCAGGTTTATAGCAGCACAGTTCATGACAGCCTAGCTGTGGAAGCAGCCGACCTGCTGTCAGTGGGTGAATGACTAAGAATACGTGTTACACGTACACCTTGGAGTTTTATTTGGCCATAAAGAAAAATGAAATTATGTTATTTGTGACAAAAGGATGAAACTTGAGGAATTATGTTAAGTGAGAAAAGCCAATTTCAGAAAGTCAAGGAACCTTCGTTTTTCTCACACATGGAAGAGAGAGAGGAAAAGCAAGGGGGATCTCCTGAAAACCTAAGGGAGATGAGCAGAGGAGGGAAAGGACCAGGAGGAGGGAGGAGGGAGGGAAAGGGAGGCACCGGGGAGCAAAACGGACCAAATTATATTGGCATTTGTGTGCATGGACAAGTATGTAAGAACCAGTCCCACATCACATAATTATAATGCACCAAGAAAAATAAGAAAAAAATCGGACTTGGATTTCCAGTTAGTCATGATGGAGTAACAGGACAGAATATAACCTGCATCCCACCCTAAGAAAGACCTAGAAAACTGTACGAAACCTATGAAATCACTGCCTGAGGGCTGGGCAGCAGGCGGCGCAGGGCTGTGCTGAAGGAGAGATGGGAGCCAACATTCGGGCTTTGTGTTTCCAACGAGTGTTGGCAAAGTGGGCAGAGGAAGAGCTCAGGTTGGCTGCCTCACTGCAGGAAGAAATGGTGGCCAGAGTTTGAGGAGTCCAGAAAAACCATGAAAAAGATGTTTAACTCCCATCCCCCATCAAAAAAAAAAAAAAAGGAAAAAAAAAGGCATTAGGGAAATGAAAATGGAAACTTCAGTAAGATTCCATCACCCACCAGGGGAATGGCTAAAGTCAAAACAAATACCCAGTGTCGGGGGAGTGAGCCACCAGTCCCCACGTGTGGGGCTCTCACATGGCACAACTACTTCAGAAAAAGTGAAGTAGCAAAGCTACCTGTGCATGTGTCTAGGCCTCATCTGAATAATTTGAGGATATATCTGCTTTTTTATATTAAGCAAGAATGAATTTTAATACTCTTAGCAATGTATCCAGCAAATAATTAAAACAACAACAACAACAAGGTCTGACTTACAGTAATAAATCCCTTTTTGGAACAAATGAAATACCATGTAGAGAAACACAGAGCAAGCCCACTACACAAGTTGTCTGCAAAAGACAGAACAAAGAAACCAATTCAGCCCTGTGAAGACAAAGCAAGAGAGGCAGAGGAAATTTAAAAGGGAAAGGTAATTGGGCCTAGTTATTTTTGCCCTACTTTTCCCTTTAAAGGCATTGGAATTCTTGCCTTCCTTCTGGGAAGGCTGGCTCCAAGCTCACAGTCACGTGAGTTGGGTTTGTGTCCAGAAGAGCTGAGCCCGCTCCTGACCAGACACCAAGTGTCAACAGGCTCCTTGCTGACGAGGCCACATGGAGTTTTGAGTGAGACCAAAGCTCAAGATGAAGCAGTCAGAATAGAAATTAATTAAGGATGTAGAAGGTTGTGTTCAACTATGCAGGCAGGGATGCCCTTTAGAGAAATTAATGTTCTTTCCAGTTTCTTACTGCTGAATAAAATGGAGTATGGCATTTCCTCCCGATCCTATTATTTCCAGAACTGTCCATTCTCTGCCTGAATGAGACCTCAAACTGTCTTTCTGATGAGCAAGGATGAACCAAGAGCCTGTCCTAATTACCAACATGAACATAAACTTCTGCAACTGTAGGTTGATGAGATGAGTTAGAATTCTGCTCTCCAGCACATTCTGGACAAGTTGGGAATTCATTTTAATGTGAATCTAGAACAGCAAAGGTTTAGAATGGTTAAGGGTCCCAGCAATGCAAAATTCTACTACTGTAAAACTCTGTTTCTTTTAGACACATTCCTTTGAATTCTGTTATCTTCTTGTGAAATGTCTCACTTTTAGAATAAAACCTTAAAGAGGCACAGGGAAAAGGGCCTGGCTGTAGAACAAGGATCAGAAACATTGTTGGAATAGAGACATGTCCCATTTGTTTGTTTTCCGACGTGTTCTATGTTTAATTATTGCAAAGCATCTCGGGTAAAAGACCTCATGCATTAGTCTTCATGGGATATGTAAATGTGAATCATCCCTGTTTTCAGAAGTACATGATATCTTTTGGGAAAAACAATCCTATCATAAGTGCGATGATATAGCTTCATATACATGCACATATGTAGATGAGATGGATGTATATGTTCGTCTATCCACCCACCTGGCTAATCTATAAAGTGTGACTTTGGCAGCGAGTGCGGTGGGGCTGTGGGAAAGGCACAGGCTCCTCAAGGATAAACAGGGGGAAGGAAATGGTTTGTGGCAGATCAGCCGGAATTTGAGATAGGAGTGCAGTTTAAAATGGCAGAGGAGGGAAGTGCTTCCAGGATGGAGGAGAGTGAGCACCAGGAACAAAGATGATGTGCTGTGACACAGGAGAGGAAAGCAGGGCTGAGTTGGAGGGCACGACCTTGAAGTCAGGCTGGGGGAAGCCTGGAAGGCCAGTCCTCAGGAATTTGGACTTTACTCCAGGACAAGGTAGAATGGTTGAGAAGCTTAGTGTAGAACTGATAGAGATGGTTTTCAGTAAAATGTACCTGGGAATAGTGCTTTAAGATGGAAAGGGCAGAGATTCAAGAGGAGAGGCAAATCAAATATTGAGAGTGTGTTTGACCTGTAATAAAGAAGGAGCATTTCTAAGCAGTAAAACTCCTAATGAAACTGGGTGGCTGGAGTCTACACAGATGACACAGGGGCCTGTGGTAGACTTCCAAAGGGACATGACAGAGACAGTGAGTTCTGCCCTCATCAGTTCTGGGAAAAGAGCAGAGGACGGGAAAGAGAGTTCATTCGTGCTGGGTCCTGCAGAACCGAGCATGGTTCTGGCAGGAAGGTTTGGGGGACAAGGGGATGCAGGCCTCGGAATGGCAGGGAAATGTGTGGAAGCCAGAGCAGAGCAGATCCAGGGAGCTGGGCAACAGCAAAGGCCCTTCAGGAGGTGGTGTATGCAGAGGGACGCCACTTTGAGGGAATTGCATCTTCACTTTGTGCTTCAGTTTCCTCCTGAAGCTCTAATGTTTTACGCCTTGGACCCAGCTAAAGACCCATCAGACAGGTGAGTGACACTCAGTCCTTAACCCAGAGTGTTGAGGTAGAGGGATCACAGGAAGCAGGAAAGAAGACAAGGACTCCATGGCACTCAGGAGACAGCACACGGCAACAAACACAGATATGGAGGGAGGGGTGGGTCTCAGGCACAGGTGCCAAAGGGCATCGTGCAGAGAACACTTACCCAGACTCCTCAAGAGACTGGACACAGAACAACTGGAGACGACTTGCATGCTTTATGAGGCCACAGGACTAGGGGAGCAGTAATTCCTCAGATCAAAAGGGAAAGGAAATGTGTCTGTGCATCGGGTGCATGTGTGTGAATTTTGGGGAAGAGAGTACATAGATTTGTTTTAGAGATGCTGGACGGGTGTGAGGGTGGCTCACTCAGTCAGACATGAGCAGGTAGTGACACACAGAAATCGAGCCTTGGAAAGATGATTTGAAGATCAAAATGTAAAGATGGCCTACCTGCCAATGGCTAAGAGAGTGAAAGGAGAAGAGAGATGCAGAGCAGAAAGAAATGAGAGTGTCCATGGGAGAGGCAGGAAACTCAGTGCCAGGGACATGCACACCAGGAGGCCCAAGCTGCGAAAGCAAAGCCCAGTGGCAAACCCAGGAAACAGCAAGAGGAAGTGGAAGAACGCAGGGTTCTGAGATACCACTGATGGGAAGTCAAGAAAGAACAATCAACCCAAAGTCTGAGGGGTTTTCATGTAGAAAAGCCAGGAAGAGTGGCTTAGGTTAAAAGGAAGGCCAATGCTTCAGGGTGATGAACAGTAGAAGCAAAATGACAGATGATGAGATGGGTGAGGGGTCATGGCCAAGGATGCTGAGCAGCTGAGCAGGGAGGAAACCAGGGAGAGCCAGGCTCATAGGAGACTCGGTGCCCGGCACACAGTGTAATCTTGTGGGCTGTCTTCAGTGAGTGAAAGCAGAGGAGATGAGGTCAAGAAACATTCTTTTATCATGTTTAAAGATGAAATTTCAAATTTTAATGTTCGATATGCCAGGGTGAGAAGTCAGGAAGTAGGTTAAAAAGAACAGAGAGGATGGAGAGTCCAGGTAGAAAAGTGGACATCTCAGCAGAAGGACTGGACATCTTCTCCAGATGCAGAGGGTTTGCTGAGAGAAGGGACAGGGAGGGACAGATCTGTGGCAGGGGCTGGCTGTGCAGACCTGCGAGTTCCAGGCTGCTCAGAACAGTGGGTGTTGGGGCATCCAGGAGTGGTTTGAGAGTCAACGTGTAGAATTCAGGGCAGAAAAGGAGAGGGAACTGTTGACAAGACCATTGTGAGATGTCCACAGCAAGGGGGCTGAGCAGCCAGGGTGCCCCATGCTGAATATGGACCTCATCCTCAAGGCTATTTCCTCACTAATGACCCACCATGCTGGAGTGCGAAGAGAAGAACCTCTTGGGAGGGTGACAAGGGAAGCCCAGATCAGAGAGGAGGGAGAGAGGCAGGAGTCTCAGACAGGGTGGACCTGAGGGGGCTCGATGAATGGCTGCTGTCCCCAGAAGGGGAATCCCCCACAAGGGATTCCAAGGAAGGAAAGGGTCCACATTCAGGAGGAGAGATCCAAGAGGAGGGAGGGAGAAATAAACTTTCCAAACCCACAGGGACAAAGGGAATCATTTCTTGAGTTTCACAGAATAAAAAAAGTGATAATTGGAAAGTAAGTATTTTGGATTACTAGTTCATTTTCTCTTTTAGTGTTGTTTTTTAGAAAATTGTTTTGATATTTAAATCTTACCAACTGAGAGCTTGTCCGATTGGTTCCCTAACTAAGCGAAATCATCAGAATTTCTCAGAGATTTCTTTCAGGGATGGACTTCTGGGCACCATCTGTGGAGACTGCACTTGAGGAGAACTGAGGTCAGGCCCAGGAGTCTGTATTTTTGAGTCTTTTAAGGAATATGGCAGTTGGGTGCTATAATTAACAAGGTGCAATTCATTTTGCACAAAATTTAAGAGTTCTCTGGCATTGCTTAACTCCAGCTCACTGTGTCACCTGAAAATCCAATATGCAAGGGTTTAGGTTTATTCTGACCTAAAAATACAAAGACATCTGAATGTAATTGGGCAATACACTGAAAATTAATTTCTATTGCATGGTCTTGCTTTTCCTTACGATTCATTCCACCGAGAGTGCAGCACTGGTATCTGGTGAGGTTCCCTTCAGAGTTTGCCGTGCCAGCGTCTGTCTTTCACTCTTCCAGGGACATGCAGCAAGGAGAGGAACTGAGTGTGTTGAAAGAGAATTCCGAGGATTCAGGGGCTTAGCAAACTGTTGACAGCAATTAGTGAGTTAAATTTTGCGTTACAGAAGAGACAAGCTCTTAAGTGGCTGAAGTAGAGTCACAGCTGTCATGGTGACCTGCAAAGAAGGGAGTGGGTCAGGGAAAATCAGGGAGCAGAAAGTGGGAGGCAGGAGATAGAAGGCAGACCCGCCCCTCCCAACCTGAGCCTGGAGGGGCCCTGGCACCAGGACAGAGTGGCCTGCCAGTTGGACCTCTGCTTCCCCAGCAAATGAATGCATGTGAAAGATTGAAGAATAATAAGAAGAAAAAAATAAGAACAAACTAACCAGTTACAAAAACAAAATTGCCAGATATATACTCCTGCATTTACCAATGCTAACAGTAAAAATTATGAACTTGAGTCAATCAAAACCTAGACTTGCACTGATTGAGTTCCTATCTTGGACAAGGCTGGGGACAATAGTGGGAACCAAGTAAACATGGTTCACACATTCATGGGTTTCTTCAAGAATTTCCTACATACTGGACCTGATATTGTTTTGAGGCCATAATTCAGTTGGGCTACGCTAAAAAGAACAATCGAGGTACTCCCAATGTTATCTAAACTGGGATATAGTGCCACCACACCCAGCTGGGAACCCTGAACACTGTCCTGACCACAAGCATTCTGGTTAATTTCACTCCTTCCCACTGTGAAAGGCCTTCGTGAAGTATGTTGCAACTGTCATGCGCAACCTTTGTGGAGAAAAGGCACCCTGCTCCCCTGTCCTACCACTGAAGTCTGTGGATGGAAGACTCCTTCTACTGTGCTGGGCAGGTTTAGAACCATTGCTAGAATTCTAAACAGCTCTTCAATCAGCAGGCAAATATGTATTGTGGCTCTCAAACTTACTTCTCCACAGTAAGATATGGATGTATGTATATTTTAAAGTATTATATACACGCTCACACATGTATTTATATTGAAACCTAGGGCACTCCTGTGTGTGAATGTGTGCACTTATTAACAGCATCTACCATTCACTTATTAATAGCATCTACCATTAATATGGCATCCTTGTTATAAATAATGAACAAAGGCTGATGCATTGCTATTAACTAAAACCCATAGTTTAAATTGGGGGTCACACCCTGCATTGTTCACTCTGTGGATTTTGACAAATGTGTGTTATGTATCCATCACTGAAGTATCATATGTAGCAGTTTCATGTACTAAAAATACCCTGTGTTCCACCTATGCATTGCTCCCTCCCCACTCGTCCGTGGCAACTGCCCATCTTTTTACTCTCTAGCTCACTGAGTACTTACAAGAAGCCAATGGAATCCTGCAAACATAGAGCTAAGTACAAGAAACAAGTCTTTGAGAAATATTATTCTATTATTATTATTATTGTTGTTATTACTATTAACCACTCTGCATCTTATCTGCATCCTCAGTGAATATTTTTTAAAACCCTGAAGGATTGCCTTTAGCATAGGCTTGTCTGGTGAATGGAAGCTTCTCAGAAAAACCAAGTCCAGAGCCTTGAAATGTATGTGACTTGGTAAATGCAGAGAGGAAGAAGGATGTAAGAGGCTGAGAGATACCATAATGCTAGGCTGAAAAGCAGAAAAATATAAGTAGCATACAGAGAACAACGGTCTATATGATTAAAGCAGAGAGCAGCCAAGGAGCTACCTTATAGAGATCACCAATGACCTGTGCAAATGACAGATATCTGAACTTCCTGTTTCAGTGGGCACGAAAGCAGATCTCAGTTACATAAGCAGTGAATGAAGTTCTCTTCTCCAGGCACGTTGGAATTGCACTTGTCTGGTCCCATCCTCGGGAGCACTGAGAACAGACATTCAGTCAATTTTCTGTTTTGGACTAATATAGGACAGTGCTCTCAGTAAGATGGTAATGGAGCTAAGGATCCCCTTTGCCTGGTGATATCTAACAAGGTAGAACGACTTCTCACCAAAGAACAGTGAAGGAATGAAGTGGATGTGCTAATCACATTTAGGACCAACGGTGCCAAAGTTGGACCAAAGTTACCATGGGCACTGCAGATGGACAATGTTACTAATGTGATTTCGTTTTCTTTAGAAAGGTGACCTACCAAAATGTGAACATTTTCTTTGATTCAATGACCTGCCTGTCCATATTTCAAATCACAGAATCAGAACCACATTAAAGAGGTTTTATCATGAGATTTAGTGCCTAAAATACATTTCTGGTGGAGGAAAAAGAAATGTCAGAGTATAACAAGGCAGTTAAGGAAGGTGGTGACTGCAAGCACTGTTCTCCTAAATCTGAGGATGGATCAGACAAGCTGACTTCTGAGTGAGCCGCCAGGGGTCAGGACTGCGGGGCCTAACTTGCTGGCTCAGCTTCTGGGAGCCAGGTGCTGCAGGAGAACAACCCGGCAGGGTGCTCCATTTCACCTTGCTGTCTCGCAGCTTCTCAGGAACATTCCCAATCGAGGGCACTAGCATCTACAGTACTGTTTCCATCTTCCTCAACATGCTTATGTAAAACTGGACCAATTTTCCGCTGGCAGTGATGGGAGAGCAGGAGGGCATGTTCAGTATTCCAGCTTCTCTTCTTGTTCCATTGTCAAATGGGTATCTCAGAAACAATTCTGGGCAATACACTGTCATCATGTAGACCTTTTTTTGTACTTGAAATGCATATACACACACAAATGCACCATACATGAGTGTTTGCGCAAATGCCCCTGTTGACCTTTGTTGTGAGGGTTCTTTTTAACTCTAAGTTGAGGTCCTTCATACCAGTGTAACGGTGCATCACATTTCTTTTTCTTAGAAATGTTGATAGCAGGGCTGAGGATATAGCTCAGTTGGTAGAGTGCTTGCCTTGCAAGCATCAAGGCCAAGGGTTCAATCCCCAGCACTGCAAAAAAAAGAAGAAGAAGAAGAAGAAAAAAAAGAAATGTTGATAGCAAAGATTAGCTGCTTTTGATAATGACCCTCATTTGCAAAACCAAACACTCAAAATTTTATATCAGTCCCCTAAAGTATTTTGAAATCCAAATTTTGAGAGACACTGATATAGAAGAAAACGATTCTTTGGTGTATACAACCCATCAATGTATTTTAAGAAATATGTCTTTTAGAAAGAATACACAGAAGTAATAAAGTATGGCTACTCTGGTTAGAAAAAATATTTTTAATAGCATTCTAAACTCATGTAAGTAGGATTGTTCACTAAGGATGTGAAAAAATAAAAAAACAATTTAAAAATTTATTCATAATCCCCAACACCAAAATTTGTTCATTACTTCTTTTGTTTTGCATTTTTTAAAATTTATTTTCACAAAAAGGGCAATTTTAACATTGCTTATTTCATATTACTTGGGAAGCATTGAGAAAGAGTAGAGGTGCATTCCCAGATTGCGCTAATATTATGGCTGATTGTGAGGTCAAGAAAATCACTTTAGAGAAGTAGAGGCAGGTAGATCCCAAGTTCTGAGAGAAAGTGAGATGAAGGCAACTCATCTGTGATGGAAAAAATTAGACCAAAGAGCTAGCCAGCTCATAGCCCTGTGCACTGTCACCCAAAGAAGCTTTAATTTTGGGCACTATGAAAACACCTTGAAACCATGGAGCTGGAGGGTTTTGTGAGAAAGGCAGGAGTAGAAGAAAGTAAGATTATCTCCTGTTCAACAGATGGAAAAAACCTAGTGCCATAGTCCCGGAGGTCCAGGAAGAGATGGAAGCTTCTGGAGCCATCTTGAGCTCTATTGTTAGATCTTGCAAATTTTTATAAGAAAACAATTCAACTTTCTTCACTTGGCCTTTTGGCCTACAAAAATACTAAGGCAGGCTGACATTTTGGCTACAAATTTTGCAGCTGTGTAATGACTAGGGTCTGGGAGACCTTACTATACTTGGTTCAGCTCTTGAGCTCCTTTTGAGACCAAGACAATAGAACTTATAATTAGCAAACTACCATAAGTCTCAGAGTATGACACATGAATAGAAGTCTTCCTTTTTTCTTTTTCCCTGCACAGGAATACAAAAATAGAACAAGTGACTAGTGCATTTGCACTTCTACTCACACCAACTTGAATAAAAATGTATATGTAAAGATGTAACTTGCCCAATATGAGGTGAATGGTTTGCATTTTGCTCTAAGATTGAGGCTTCTTGCTGACACAAAAGAGTCAATGTGAACCTGTCAGAAAGGAATTTGTTCCAAATGATCCCTTCCCTTCCATTCCAGTATGGTAGTCCCTTACCCCTGTTCCCATGAGTTCCAAGACTTGTAGTGGATTTCAGAGACCAAGGATGGTGTTTTGTGGGCTTCATCTGTCCTTTATGTAATGGAGCATTTCCACTTCATTCATTCACCATTCTTTGCAGAGAAATTGTGCTACACCCTGTATACAATGTTTTCCCCAGAATGCTCTGGAGTGTTTTAGGCCCTACCACCTTGTTTGCTCCACTACTCTTGCTCTTTGGGCCCATGATTAAGTAGAGTAAGGTTACCTGAACACACGCACTGCTGTGCTGCACCAAGTGATCTGAGACTCAAGCGGTCTACTAAGTAGGCATGGGGCAGGCAGTGCACACGGTGGATATGCTGGAAAAGGGAGGATTCACGTGTAGGGCAGGATTGAGCAGGAGGCATGAGATTTCTTGCAATTAAAAACTTCTGAATTGTTTCTTTCTGAAATTTTCCATATAGTATCTTCTGACTGCAGATAGTGTCAGGGAACTCAAACCATGGAAAGCAAAACCACGGATAAGGAGGGGGGACCACTACATCCCCACACCAGCCTTAGCCTTGTGACTTTTACTGGACTATGAAATAGCTCTTTTGGTTCAATCTCTCTAGTAATTCCTGCCTTAATCCAAATCCCACATGGATGTTAGGTAAATGTCCTAAAATCAGAGATCTGATTAATTATGTCAGTCCCAATTTTAAAAAGTACATAATTATCCATCATAGGAAAATTAGGAAGTGAACAGTCTGGGTCCGTGAAAGCCCAACTTTGATCTACCTTTCCTCATTCCCCACTCCAGCCCTGGGCTCTCTGAAGTTCCAGAGAAAGTTCTTTCTCCTTCCTTCACATGCGGCCACGCCTTTCTGGCCCTACTTTTTCTCGTACTATTTCCTCTGACAAGACAAATTCCCCATGCAGATTCTGTCCAGCCCCAAGGCCACACCTGAAAATCTTGTTTCACAAAAGCCAAATGGGTGCATCCTTTCTTTCTCCTTAGAAACTTCACTGTGTTTTCATTTCTTTTTATCTCGTTCTTTAAGTGTATTGCTCCCTTTTCCATGCTGTTGAGCCGAAATGCTCAAGCAGCCCTTGTCTAGATGTTTTTCAAAAACAGATTCTCTGAGATCCATACGCAGAGGTCTCTGTGAAAAGGTGACCAACTTCCCCTCTTTCCCTTCTGCAAGAGCCCCTCTTCCCTCTTTCCAGGACAAAGACTTCCTCTAGTCAAGCTCCTCTGATCTCCTTGACCTTTATACATCTGTGCCTGCCTCTGTGTCACCCGGTTTTAACAAAGTCCTGCTAAGTCAGATAAACCCCACTCCTGACTCCTGTTCACCTTCTGGGTCTGATCACACTTCTCATTCCTGCATCTCCCAGGTAGTGTCTACCCTCTGGGCTTGCCTTCAGCAGGAATCCTGGAAGATCATTTAACTAGAGTATTCCCACACCTCTGAGGCAGCCTCAGAGTAAGTTTTCTCCCGCTGTCTGCACCGTGCTCTTTGGCTAAGGATCCCCACTTGTCCACATTGTTTTAGAAATTGAGCCCAGTCCTACACCAAGCTCTCTTTCCCACTCTTCCAATAGTGTCTCAATAAAATCTGCTTTTACCCTGTTAATGTCCAGCTCTGGTTTTTCTTTAACACTATCAAAGAGGGAGGTGGTTCTATCAACCATTTTCACCATATGTTATAAATGATGCAATTCTTGTATTTATTTAGACTCTCACCTGAAGATGATTCTTTTAAATTGAGAAACCTGTCTGACTAACTCCTGCCAAATAGCTCTTTGCGGTGAACAGAATGCCATCGTATGGACTGTTTCACTTGATTTTCACCAGTGGGAGAACTACTGTGAGAGCCATTGAGGAAAATGAGGCTCAGGGAGGGGAAGTGACTGGTCCGTCAGGATGTAAGTAGAAGGAACATTTAGTGCAGAAGAAAACTCAGAGACATCATTAGATCCATTTTCAACTCCATGCTTGAAGCTGCATTTTTTCCTTTCAGAATGAACATAAGGTTGAGAAAGCAAAGAAAAAGTACCAAGAACTCTTCTTCCTCACTATTTTGTTTTGTCTTACTCAGCAGGGAGGAAATAACAAAATTAGTTAACATTGATTGAAAGGCAACCCTCACAGAAACACCTTGCATGGAACTGTCTCATCGATCTCTCATAACAGTATTTATGAGGTACTTAGGACTGAGGGGTACAGATGGGGGAAAAGAGATGAGGAAGTTAGCTTGCTTGAGATAGAAAGGGCATTTGAACAAAGAGCATGTTCTTCAAAGCCCACATTTCTAACTTTGATGCCAGGGCTTCTTGAAATTTCGTGCATCCATGTGTCACCTGAGAACTCATGATCTCAGGTGACTGGTAAGTCTGGACTGGGGTCTCAGTTTCTGCTTTTCCAGTAAGCTTCCAGGGGCTGCTGCTGCTGCTGGTCCTTGGACCACACTTTGAGTTCAGCTTCTTTATACTTGTCTCTGAAAGTGCTGGCGTTAGTCACCAAGTGCCTGGAGCTGCAATGCTAGGGACTAAGAAGCAAGGAGAGAGGACCCCTGTGTGTCTTAGCCCTGTCTACTGTGGCCGCCTCTGAGCACACTGGCACCATCCCCTGTGCGAGGCTCCCTGCCTCTGGCTTTGAGCCAGGCCCTCCTTGTTCTCTGAGAAGAACCTTCTCTTTCCGAAGCACACACAATAGGATTTCAGTTCATACTTACTGATATCGTTGTATGCCACAGCCTACCTGCCTCCGTCTGGACATAGCTGTCTACACTTAACATCACTCGACTTTCACGATACCCTGCCTTTGATTTTTAATTTGCCACATCAGCTCATATAAATTCCCTAATTAACCTAGCTGCTCATCATGAAGCATTAATTTATATTAAATGTGTTGATGAACCAGTAGGACACATGGACTATTTTTTCCTAGGATGGAGGTCTTCCATCCTAGGAACTGGATTCATTCATTCATTTATTCTTCCTTCGCTGCATGGTACCTCCTACAAGCCAAGTCCTGGGTCAGGATTTCCCCTTTGTTCTTTATGCTCTGTATAGAATGTGAAGCACCTGATTTTTAACATATATTTCATATATGTATATATTTTCAATACATTAATTTTTATGTTACGTGTGTGATAATACAAACAATAGTACTTTATTTAATTCAATCTAGTTTACGTAGTTCTAACTTTGTTTTGTGTACTGGTTCCAATGCTGTGATATGATGTGGTAATTAGTGTCACTTCCCAACACAAAATCTCATTACATTCAGTTAGCCTCTGCAGATATTTGCCGTAGAATGTGGTCATGCACCCACAAAAATCTGCCCTCACTTTTAGTGAAGTGAAAAGAATCCCTTTTCAATACATTTATCGGCTTCAAAAGAAATGCTGGTCCTTGGCAAATCATCTGGCTTTAACTGGCTTCCATTCTCTTACCAATTAAGTTCAAACTTTTGTCTTCCTATCAGAAATCACTTCCTCTGTCCCAACCCTCTTTGGAAAGTTGCCAATTTCTGCCACTGCAGAGTGGAGTCGGCCCTGACATGCTCATAACAGATTTTCTTCCTCTTCACGTTTAGTTCCGTATACTAGGAACATTTTATGCAATTTCTTTTTTATTCTTACAGCAATCCTGAGTGACAAGGTATATTACTGTCCCCATTTTGCAGACAGAAAAGGTGAGAGAGGTGAAATCATATCAGCTACCACTCCTGGGCACAACATATGTATAGGAGCCTCAAACCTACAAACTTGACCTTCTCCTTCTGTGTGTGCCCACCTGGGAGAAGGATATTTTATTGTCTGCATGTGACAGAAGAAGTGCCCACGCTGGCAGGGCTCGTTGTCAGATGAAATGCACACATTGGGCGCTGGCAGAGCCAGGTTCCAGCACAGGAGCCAAGTTCAGGCCCCGCCCTGTGTCTATGATGCTTCCTGCTCACCTGATCTCTCCCAATGAGGGTGCCCCAGCTGGGGAAGATGGCAGAGCCATGACACAGAGGTCTGTCTTAGGAGGATGCCCCTGAGCTTGGCCACTGCACACTTGGCTAACATTCTTCAGAGCTATCCTTGTAAACCCTGAGGATCTTATTGCCTGTCTTGAATTCAATGGAGCATAGCATCTGTCGCCCATTCCATCAGAGACGGGAAAAGAGAAGTCATAATGACCTGAGAGCTGCCTCCTCTTCTGACCCTTCTGGATGCCGTGATTCTGCCTCCCGCCTTGCACACTTAAGCCTCTGCTTCTGCAGCATCGCTTTCTTTCCTCCATTACCAGTTTGCCTTCCCCCAGGGGCTACTCCCTCCATTTCACAAGCAGGCTTCACTCTCTCCGAATTTCAAAAGCCCCAGTCAGGTTCCTGCTCCAGCCTCTTCCATCAGTACCCTGGCCACTCCCTCACAATCTGCCCGCTTCCTTTTCAGATCGAGCTTGCTTATGAAGTCATCTATACCACCTGCTTCTATTCCTCACCTGCCATGCTAGTTTTAATTCATTTCGAATTGGACTCACATTTTTCTATTGTCAGAATCTGTCTGGGCTTCTATAACAAAATACCAGGAACTAGGTAGCTTATAAGCAATAGAACTTTCTCACCATTCTGGAGGCTGTGAAGTCCAAGATCAAGATCTCCTGGTTCATAAATGATGCCTTTTTATTAAATCTGCACGTGGTGAATGAGCTCCTTTGAGTCTTTTTTATGAGTTCTCTCTAATCCCACTCATGGGTCTCTGTCCTCATCCCTAAGACCCAACCTTCGAATATCATCACATTGGAAATTAGGATTTTGGCACACTCATTTCATATTGATTTGTTGGGAACACAGACATTCAGAG
Organism: Glaucomys volans; assembly: GCA_020662805.1. Classification (NCBI taxonomy): domain Eukaryota; kingdom Metazoa; phylum Chordata; class Mammalia; order Rodentia; family Sciuridae; genus Glaucomys; species Glaucomys volans. Next base: position 1,558,772 of record JAJEJO010000145.1, on the reverse strand, counting down.
CACAACATCTATGACTGCCAACATCTCCATAACAAACATCGCTCTACTCATAATCAAAATACATACAAATGTGTACATGTTTGTGTGTGTGTGCGTGTAAAATACTATGAAGTGTGGCACTCTATTTACACCCTTCAGGATGTGTGTACACCAAGCACACTTTGCAGTTTGGCAGAGCTGAGTGGTGAGAACAGAGGCCAAACTGCAGGGGTGGAGGTTTGGAGGGAGGGTGAGGAAATGGAACTGAGCAATGGGGGCATGGATGGTAGAGGGAAGCAAAGGTGGGTGAGGATCACCAGAGGAGCCAGGAGGAGGTGGTGTGTGCTTTTTCTTTAGGATTTGGATCCACGTTGCATTCACACATAGGAGACAAATAATCAGAAGCACTTAAAAGTGTGAAAACACAGGAAAGGGCAACTAAGAACTGGCATAGGGAGGAAGGAGAAAGATCCCTGTCTTCTGAATCAGCTCTTCCCTCACTCCTGCTGGTGGCTCTCTCTGTTCAGACCTTGACCTCCTCTTTGTCCAGAAAAGTGACCTACCTTTATAATTCCCCACTGCTATGGTTTGGATCTGGAAGGCTTAGTCCCCAATGCAGCAGGGTTCAGAGGGGTGGCTCTGGGAGGTGATTAGATCATGAGGGCTCTGACCCCATCAGTGGATTAATCCATTGATGCACTATAGATGAGTGGACTAATAAGAGGTGGTGGAAACTGTAGGAGTGGTTCCTAAGTGAAAGGAATGGGTCCTTGGAGGTGTGCCCTTTGGGGACTACATCTTTTCCCACCTCACTTCCCTTGGCTTCCTGCCCACCATGAGATAAGAGGTTCTGCTCCACCATGTGCTGCCCACCATGATGTTCTGCCTCCACCAAAGGCCTAAAGCAACAGGGCCAAGCGACCATGGACTGAAACCTCTGAGACCATGATCCAAAAGAAATCTTTCCTCCTTTAAGTTGCTTCTCCCAGGAATTTGTCACAGTGATGGAAAACTGACTAAAACACCCACATTCAATCTATTTCCACATCTCGTTGCCAGGTTGATTTTCCTTGTGCTATCCCTCTGTGCCAAACTCTTTCAGTGGCTTTCTGTTACTTTTAAGATAAAATCTAAGGTCCTCTAGGAATACAAAGTCCTTCTCATGTGGCCTCTCCTGCCCTTCCCCATCCTGACATCTCCTTCCCCCATGAGACACGGCACAGTGTGAAGCAGTGGCTGACACTGGCAGAGTCCTCTGGTTTCCTTCTGCCTGTACAAATCCTGCCTTTCTCATGCCTCATGTCAACCATTCCTCATAGAAGGAATGCCTATGTCCCTGAAGCCAGATAATAAAGTCACCTTTTCCTCTACATTGGCATGCCAATTAGCACATCCTCACAACACATTTTCCAAAGGCTTATTTATGTCTATCACGGTGAAAAGCATAAAAAATTCCAACATGCTGAAGATATGGACCATGACAACTTGATTACATCACAGATACCTGGTGTCATATTGAAAAACTGAGAGTGTCTTAAAAAAAGGTGTATAGCTTATCAATACTGGATTTTCAGCCCTTCAACAATAGAGGCTGTATATTAAAGCATTAGTACAGGTCATCTGAAATTTCTATCTCAGGTACAGACAGCAGGAATCGAAAAACCATTTTGCTAAAAGGACCTGTTAAAATTGGATAGGGTTTGCAGTCTCAGAATAATAAGAAACTGTGTAAATTGAATTTTCCTTTTTCCTCTGATACTCCAGGATGTAAATATAGCACATATTCAGACTTTTCCTTTTATCACATTATAAGCTCTCTTTTAAGACATCCTTCCATGTGCTTTGAATTCATTTTTCTAATACTTACATGTGTGCTGAATGTGGTTTGGGGCAAAGGTTGTGTCTTTAATTTTCAAGTCCATTTCCAAATGGTTCTCATGGTAAACCTAAGAGCACTCTCATTTTTCTTGGAGTGTAATTTAACTTCTCCATGTCGTAGAAATGTGTCAAAAACTCTTTTAAAGAGTACCACCTATAAATTCCAAACCTATACATATTTTTAATTTATTTGTTCTTTTTAGTTATACATGACAGTAGAATGTGTTTTTTTTTTTGAACCGGGGATTGAACTCAGGGACACACGGCCACTGAGCCACATCCCCAGCCCTATTTTGTATTTTATTTAGAGACAGGGTCTCACTGAGTTACTTAGGGCCTCACTGAGTTACTTAGGGCCTCGCTAAGTTGCTGAGGCTGGCTTTGAACCCGCGATCTTCCTGCCTCAGCCTCCCGAGCCGCTGGGATTACAGGCATGCGCCACCACACCCAGCTCAGTAGAATGTGTTTTGACACATCACACATACATAGAGTATAACTTCCCATCCTTGTGGTGTGCATGATGTGGAGTTACACTGGTCGTGTTTTCACAGGTGAACCTAAGAAAGTGATGTCTGATTCATTCTACTGTCTTTGCCATTCTCATCCTCCCTCCCCTCATTCCCCCCCCGTCCAATTCAGTGAACCTTCACACCCCTGTCCCCTACAACTCCCCCTGACCCTGGCCTATTGTGAATCAGCATCCACATATCAGAGAGAGCATTTGGCCTTTGGATTGTTGGGATTGGCTTATTTCATTTAGCATGACAGCCTCCAGTTCCATCAATTTACCAGCAAATACCATAATTTCATTCTTCCGCGTGTATATTACCACATTTTCTTTATCCATTCATCTGTTGAAGGACACCTAGGTTGGTTCCATAGCTTTGCTATTGTGAATTGAGCGGCTATAAACATTGATGTGGCTGCATCACTGCAGTGTGCTGATTTTAAGTCCTTTGGCTATATGCCTAGGAGTGGGATAACTGGGTCAAATGATGGTTCCATTCCAAGTTTTCTGAGGATTTTCTATACTACTTTCCAGAGTGGTTGCACCAATTTGCAGTCTCACCAGCAATGTATGAGTGTACCTTTTCCCCTACGTCCTCACCAACATTTATTTTACTTGTATTCTTGATAATTGCCATTCTGACTGGGGTAAGATGAAATCTCAGTGTAGCCAAACCTATATTTTAATGAATGTAACCACATAGATTATTTCACCTGATTTGTCCTGGTTTTCTATGGCTGCTCCTTTGTTATAATTTTTATAGCCATTCCATAAGGTTTATTTTATTTCAGATGTTCACATTATGATGATGCTATTCTTGTTGCAACCATTATTCTGTGATATATTTTGACAATTTAACCAAATTATCTTGCATTTTCACATTCTATTTTCTTGTGTATAGCATGACATAGTTATTCATTTCCAAATATTCTTTTCATTTGAAAGTTCTTTCTACAATTTTATTTTCTGTTTTATTCCTGGTTCGGTACCCCTTTTCCTTCTAGTTGGAATGTCCTCTGAAAGCTTACACCTAGTTTATTTAAAAATGCATTGTTTTCATTTGGGTCATCTCTGAAAAGTTTCCTTTAGCTTTTTAACCTGTTCTCTATAATATGATATCACAAGAGCACTACTCCATTGACAGCCTCCACTTCATGTGCTCTTGGGAACCTGGTTGCAGGGCTTCCCACACAGCCTGCTGCTGCTCCCCAGTGCACAAGAGCAACACCAATACCCTCAGATTCCAGCTGGCAGGACCTGGACAGAGGACCCGTCCTCAGAAGCAGGCACAGCTCAGTCGAATCTGCTGCTGTGCCTCAGATCCAGCCAGGCTGCACCCATGATGGGACTCCTGGCACCTGTTATTCGTCCATATGCTCTGGGCACAGCCACGGTGGGCTCTGTCACACAGCCAGCAAGCTCAGCAGCAGTGACAGTGAGCTTCTGCCTTTTAGGAAGAGGCTGGGGGCTAGAGAACTAGAGATACAGGTTGCCAAGGAACAGGGTGTAGAATCCAGAGTGAGAGCAGGAAGACCAGGCAGGGATTCCTGGTAGGTCGGCTGCCCAGAGCATGTGCCCTCTCATCCCCTGAAGCAGATACTTCTGTCCAAAGCACCCTGAGACCCCGGCCATGAGGACCTCGCCTCGGCCTCTGCATGACAGATTTCTTACTCATCATCAGCATCAGTTTCAGCTTCATCTAGTGAGACATGAATGCTCAAGCCTGCCTCAGCAATTTCAAATGGGCATCTGTAAGTTAACAGGCAACTATAGACACATTCGTGCCTGACCATCACTGAGTCAGAGGGCCCACCTTGGCCTTTCTCTGTCCAGGACCCTCCCCAAGGAACTTGGCTTCTTCCACAAGGAGCTTGGTTTCTTCTCGATCAGATTTCATATACCCAGGTCCCTGGAATTCCCTGCTCAAGAACTCAGCTTCCACTCACAGCTAGGGAAGAGCATGGTCTTTTCACAAGACACATCCCCTTCCACACCTGGACCCAATAGGTAGCCAGAGGACAGGCATGACACTGGGGAGAGAGGGTGTTAGGATTTGGGGGCTGAGTGTCAGAATACATGCTCCAAGGGGCGAGGTGCTGGGACAGTGTCAGGTTGGGGACGGGGTGGACACAGGGCCTCTTCCAATGGTACTTTGCTCCCGTTCACATAGATGTCAGGGCCAAGTCCACGGCAGTCTAGTTGCAGCTAATAGAACCTTTCAGTGAGGTCCAAGCTATGTGCTGAAGGATGACTATCAAAGGATGTAAGTTTTCCTAATATTTTAAAAATAATATTTTATACTAAAAAGTTAGGTTGGATTCTAAAGTCATTCACAGAATGCCAGGAGGCTCCACATTACATCTGTCAATGAAAGAAAGTAATAGCTGTTAGATTGTGTGAACATAGTATCAATTACAGGAAGCTTCTGAAGGACTCAAAGGGGTCTTTAACCTGCAGAGTGGAGGAAGGGCAGCCATGGAGGAGGAGGAGAGGCAGAGTGGAAGTAGTGGGGGTTGCAATGGAGCAAATCATATTCCACACATGTATGAACATGTCGAAGGGAACCCCACGATTATGTATAGCTATGATGCACTAATAAAAACATAAAGAGGTTTTGCATTCTCTATCATTTACTTGTTCTTACAAAGCATCACGTAGTTGGTGACTATCAAATCTTAGATAAGACCACCCACTAAAAGTTACAAGTCACCATTTCTTGTATATCTGATAGAAAAAAAGTTTATGCGAACTCATGCTTACTCATGAAAGGAAGTAAAAAATATTGCATTTTAAAGTTCTATATCAGTTCAATACTTTGTGTTCTTCTCAACACTTGTTATTTTCTGTTTAATACCAAAAATATGTATTGAATTTTTTTTCATAAAACTCCATCTAGATACACCAAAATGCTATTCAGTTGACCCATGGGCCATACAAATACTGCCACTTTTATGTGCATAGGAAAGTGAAAAAAACGAGAAGCACAGATCTACCTAGACCAAGTGACCAAGGAAAGCAGGGCATCAGAGAAAGGCCGACAGTGAGCTGCTCTTTCACAGGTTGCGGTGGAATGTTTCCGGATCACAAACATCTACTATTTCTGACTTTTATTATGAGTGTATCCTTTAAAAGAGTGGATGCCCTTCCTTTGTTCAATTTTAAGAACAGATTTTTCTCCTCAATAAATCAGCTTCAATTTTTTTTAACATTTTTCCTAACATGTAATTATCATCTTCCAAAGACCCAAACGTGCTGTCAATGTGACTGATATCAGAATGTAAATATTTTATAAACAGCTGTCAAATCTCAATTGGCAGGAAACAAAAAAGCCCCCAAATTGCTATAATCTAACCACGAGGCTACAGCACTTAATTGACAGATAAGACATTTTTCTGATTTTCATTTTCCCATCAGCGTTTTTAAGACATTAGCACGGTGTGCCACTCTGGATTGTCACTGTGACAATCGACTTGAGGCTGGAGTCGGCTGTGCAGCGCTGGGAGGGAGAGGCCTGCACGGAGCCGCACTCAGCTCCAGGACATTTCCACACTCCCTGCATCTGGAACAGCAGCTTAACGTGCACTAAATCCCTGCATCAAGGGACCATGAGCACGCCAACGAAAAGAGACCAAATTTCGCCCTTAGCAGTCCACTAGTTTATTATTTCAGGGTTTAGGCCTTCATTTAATAAAATTTCTGATTGCAAATGTGCCAGACCTAGCCAACACGTGTCTGTAAGATACACAGGATTGAGCCCTGTCACCATGAACACAGAGCAGAAATCCCGGAAGTGGTCCCTCCTAAGGATTTACTGCTATCAGTCTTTTATCTGTGCCTCTGCCTGTCCCTCTGTCCCTTACTTCCTTTCTACTGTTTTGTTTTGTTTGTTTGTTTTTGTTTTTTTCCTTTCTTTTTTTCCCTTTCTCTTGACAGGGGCATCCAGGAGTAGCGCTTAATTTCTTTGGACTATTAACTTATGGCATTTTCTGACACTGACTGGGTTCAATCCATAAATATTTAACAAGTGTGGTCTGGGCAGGGACAAAGGCGAGGCCCTGCCCTTATGGAGTGCAGATCAGGCCACGGTGAGACTGCATGGAAAAGGGCCCAGGGAGGCAGGTGCCAGGGATAGAGCACAGTCAGCAGGGCCCAAGGGGAAAGAGGTGGGCAGGGGAGAGAGAGAGAGAGACTGGAAATTTAGCCAGGGGGAGCAGGTACAAGGAAAACCCAGACCCCATCAGATTTGCTGAGTGATGGTGAAACATTTGGGTTTATTCCAGATGTAGGGAAAGGAACTGAAGTTTCTGTGCAGGTCTCGAACAGGAGATGAACACCGTCTGATCGAGTTCCCCAAGAGGACTCTGACTGGGAACAGAATGCATTTTGGAGTGGCCAGAATGGAAGCCAGGTGACCACAGATGCCGTTGTCCAGACAAGACAGAAGGAAGACTTGAAGGACGATCAGGACAAAGGAGACAAAGAGATGGAGGATGCAGGATATATTTGGAAGGAAAAGAGCTGATAACTCTGGTTCAGTGGTTAAAAGGAAAAATTGGGGGCTTAGCAGATATCAGAGTATTCCTTACATTTTCAAAGAAGACCCAAAGGACATAAGCTATTATTTTGAGCTAACAGCAAATCAGAATATCTTACACCCTCAATTTACTAATAAAGAGCAAAGGTCCAGAAAGGTGACATGGCTTTTTATAAGCCACATAAGAGCTGAGCTATCACCTGCATTTCCAGTCTCTTACTTTCTAGTCCATCATCCAGCATCTCCTTCGTCTCCTGATTTAGCTCAGGACCTACCTCAATGCCTGGCATGACTTTCTTTGGAAAGAAATTTCATTATACAACTCATCTTTTACATGCATTTTTTCCAGAACAAAATAAGAATGAATGAAATATTCGAGATCATTAGAAGGAGGTTATTTAACATTAGAACTGTAGATTAAAATCTGAGTTTCGGTGACCACACTTAGACTGTTAGTTTCTAAATTTTCATTTCGAAAGAAGAAAATGCAAAAGAAAATACCGGTAATTAATATTTCCTTCATCTGCATTTAAAAGGCAATTCTAATTCACTGGATTCTCCCAAGTCAGAGGCTTTTCTTTCCTTATGGGAAGAACCTCAGTTCACTTAATTTTCCAAATGGATAATAGAATGGAAGTCCCATGATACTGGAAGGTATTCAAAGGGTGGTGAGTTGACAGTGCCCATGGATTGGCTATGACACGCAGTCAGCAATAGTACAGGATGCTGGCACAGCTCGGTCAGGACCAGCCTGGGGTGGCAGTGCACTGGGACAGGCTGCTGACAGGTTCAGGCTCAGACCTCACCTAGGCCACTACCAGACAAAGCTCTTCACATCTCAGAGCACGTTCTCCTCATGCATAATATGCGGATAGCAATACTCAACCTGATACAGTGCTGTGCGAGTCAAGTCAGGTAGGGAAGTGGGGAGCATGGTGCCCAGGTAGGAATGCACTCTATCGGCTCCACCCACACTGGGCTCTGGTGTCAAAAGACCCAGCCTGTGCAAGCCAGGGCGAGTACGTGTCTCATGCCACAGGAAATCTGATGGTAGGCTTGGCAGAGCTGAGCTCATTTTATCTCCCTGCTCCAGCATTGCTGATTGCGGCTTTTGTTCATGGGATTGCAAAAAGGGCTTCCAGGTAGGACAATGAGGTAGGAACAAAGGAATCGATCAAGCAACTCTCCTCTTGAAGTTCTGCTCCTTTAATTCAGGAAGACTGACTATGGCAAGGGCCCATCGCTCAGCTCATTGGCTGGAACTGGGTCTCATGGCCACAGTAATGGATTCTGAGGAGTCAGGGATTTTAAACTGAGCACTGTGCTGGTCTTTTTTTTTTTTTTGGAACCGGGGATTAAACTCAGCGGCACTCAGCCACTGAGCCACATCCCCAGCCCTATTTTATTTAGAGACAGGGTCTCACTGAGTTGCTTAGCAACTCGCTTTTTGCCGAGGCCAGCTTTGAACTCGCAATCCTCCTGCCTCAGCCTCCCCAGACACTGGGATTATAGGCGTGCGCCACCGCGCCTGGCTTGTGCTGGTCTTCACAGCAGCAGGGCTTTGTTGTGAAGGAAGAAGGGGAGAATTGGATTTGGGTGTGATATTCACAGCATTTGCAGAACAGAGAAAGTATCATTAATTATAGCATTTAAGAAGGATTGAGCTGTCTCACAATGCTGGTCTTTATTTTCACAATCAGATTGTGGATAGCAGTCTGAACCCAGGCAATATTCAAAGTAAGGGATAATTCTTAAGAGTGTAAGATATAGACAAGTTATAATGTCCTATATATGCTAATAATTCAAACATTTTGTATTATTTAAAACACCTCATTGCTTCTGTTAAAACACAAAAGAGCATTTGAAATAGTCTATTTCTTTCAAATTTGAACAGTTTTCTTTATTAATATGCAAAAAGTTGAGTATGACTGTATATTAAGAAGTACACAGTAGAAATTGTAAATTGTGTTGAAGAACACCAACTTGCCAATTTTTATTTCTTGTTAATCTGCTTTCATAGATCAAGTCATCAACTTCTTTTCTCAAGCAAAGGACTCAACTAGGGAAAGGATCTTACCTTACTGTACCTCAGCTGAGATTCCGAATGTCATTTATTTGGCCACTAATCAGAACACAGGTGCTAGAAGAGAACAAGAAAAGAGGGTTAACAGATAACCAGAACCCTGGGAAAGGAAAAGTCAAGTGGTTACACAAAATGATTTCAGGGAATGTAAAAAAATTATAGAACTTTTGAGTTGGAAGTGACCACCTAGATCATTGTGCTTAACTTCCTCATGTAACTGATGAGGACTTCGGAGAAGTCAAGGTAACTGTCACTGCAAAAGAAAGGTATCTACGAGTCCTTCATTCACAGCTTTGCCTCATAGCTTTCCAAGCTCTGGCTGCAAGAAAAGAACCCAGTGAGAAGAAGACAAAGATGCTTTCCTTCCCCTGGTGTTGCATGTCAGTGACAGGATCCTTTCCTGTGTTTAGTGTCACTGTTTCTTGACGACTTTCAAAGGGAAGTCAAATGCATAATCCCTTGGAAGTGCGAGCATATTGCCTCCTTTCAGAAACTTCAAAATGTACACTTGCATTGCTTTATGGGCATCCCACTTGCATAGAGGGGAAGAGTGAACTTTCAAAGGAGAACTCCTAACTCCATTTCAGACATAGCACTTACCTTTTTGAGGTGTCCAGAGCCTGACCCCCAAGCCAGAGACTTAGGAAAGCACCTCTTTTTATAAGGTTAAATGACAGGAAGAAAAGGAGGGGCTGAGTTCCACAGGAGGAGCAAAGGAAGGGGTGGATGTGAAGGACATTGCTGAGGACAGAGTCTGCGACGACGTGAGCTTTGTGAAAGGCAGCAAGTGCTGGGGGAGTTTTGGAGCAACTGGATGCTATAATCAATCATTCAAAAATAAAGGGGTCTTTTTAAAAAAGTTTCAACATGCAAATTGTGGGAAAAAAGAGAAGAAAAGTCATTGGTCCCTCACCATGGACAGAAGCACTATCCTGCAGAGCACAAGCCCTCTGCTGTCTGGTCATCCCCCTTGCTTTCTTCTGGGCCTCTTTCTCTGTGTTGCTCACAGTGTGGGAACTTCCTACTCTCAGCAAAGGTGGTACCTGACCCAGGAGAGGTCTCGCAGACTCCTCCTCTCCCGGGAGCCCCTGTCTAAGAAGGGTGCCTCAGCAGGAAGGGCTGGAGCTGATCGCTCCATGAGATCCATTTGCTTTACGTGCAGGGAAACTGAGGCTGGGGAATAAGAGACCACGTTAGAACTTGAGCCCAGTTCTGACTCTTTCCATAATCCCTTTGCCTCTTTTAAGCTCCCAGCATGTCCTCAGGAATAGTATTGACACACCTGGAACATCCAGAGCAAACTTCACCCCGCACACCAACACTACCTACAGGAGAACTTATCAACAACCCTTCTCTGGGAAGAGGGAGTCCTTTCTCTCCCTTGTCACTCTCTTCTAGACTTTTCTGCCACTCAGGGCATGCTGATGAGTGTGGGTTCATCTTTCACTGTTGATGTCCTCATAGCATCTAATGAGTCAATCACTTCCACGTAGGCACATCAGCCAGCCACGGCACAGAGTAGTTACTCAGGCTGAGTTTCCTGTATGATTTTTATTGCTAAAATGTATAGATGTCCAAATCACATTTGCCTAATTTACAATTAGGTGCCCCAATATGCCTATATGGTGGACTCAGTGTACTTCAGATAATTAATTACATATCTCTCAGTAATGCAAAATTAAGTAGCACCATTAATGTTAAAATAGAAATAAACATTACAGTAATCAATCATTAAAGTGTCTGACCACATAAATGTCTTGTTCACGAAATGAATTGGGAGGAAATAAATGAGGTTGAATGCCCTGAAGTTTCTCCCGTATCAGGTTCAATGACACATTCGTTCTGAAAACAGCAAAGGAACTGGCTTTTATCCAAACTTCAAATTCATTCTATAGCAAATTAATTGCACATGACATTCATTTAGGGAAGATTTAAAAATATCCAAGTACAGATGACAGGCTCCTCCAAAACCCCATGAACATGGTTCAAAAGGTTTCATACTCAAAATATAATTTGTGATTCCAGAGATTGCTGTAATAATTATGTAGCTGGCCAAAAAAAAGAGGAAAACAAAGCTAGAGACAGAGCAATAATTGTGGAAGACTTCTTGCAACAGGTCAACAAAATGCTAATCTGATTTAGAATGCAGAAGAGGCAGAGTATTTTGTTAACTGTAAAGCAGTAGTCCATTCTAGAAGTCAGGTCATATTTGTTGATGGAGTATGAGATCTGAGCGGATTATCATCTCAGGATGATAATCTGCAAAGTCCTGTTCTCTTGAAACTTCCCCAAACTCACTTTTGCCTACTTTCTTATTGTTTTGGGCATGCCCACATATTCCTCTTATCTCCAGAAAGATACAAAACATTTGAGCCCACGCTTTGCAATCTCAGTGGATGACAAATGAATCTGCAGTCATCTGATTTCGATAGCATCGAACCTACTCAGGGTCTTGAAATGGCTAAGCTTAATTAACCAATTTAACTTCCAGCATTCAGCCAAAATTAGACCCCAGACTCTCAGGGATAATCTAGAATATTCCCTTTTTAATTTCACAGTACACCTTTAGTTTGTTAAACTACCTCTCTGAAGACCAAAACAACAAGTGGTAAAATTGAGCCTGGCAGCCTGTTAATTTATGGGAACAGGATAAATACAGTTTCAAAAATATATAGATTAGATGAAGTCTCATTTGCGTGAAGTTCTTATTCAAAACCACATTGCTGATACCCGTGCTCATCCGGATGCTGTGCGGTCCTTGCACTTGAGCCTATCAGTGGCCCTCAAGCCATTTTTAGCCATCCACATGGAGGGGGGAGACGGGTCAAATTACAGCATGAAATGGTTCTTTAAAAAAATCTAATCCTCTGCACCCAGGAAAAGTAACAGCAGGTGGGAGGGGCTGCGGGATGGCTGCTCTTTGTTCTGCCAGGCTCATCTGTAGTGTCCATTTGTAAATGAAACACAGGGGTCAGACAAGGTCCCAAAGTTGCCCAGTAAGTAACTGGCAAAGCTGTGTTGGAGCACAGGTCCTTTCTCATTTCCAGTCCCCAGAACAGCACTGTGACAAACACCTAGTGAACGCTCCCTACGTTCCGGGATTATTCCCAGTCCTCTGCACCCCCAGTCCTGTGATGGTCATGCCCCTGCGAGGGGGTCCCATTCCTAGGTGCATTTTACAGATGAAGAAACAGCTCCACAGGGACCACTGGGATAGAATTTGGTGTCGCTTCTGCATTCTTCATTTGTCATTGTCCCTCTCTCTGCATTCCTTCTTTTACATCCTCCAAATCACAAAATTAACACAACTCCTGCTCGAACAGGTAGTGGTTCAACTGGTCCAGCAACCCTCCCCTGTTGTGGAAAGTTGTTTCAGCCATTTGCATGGTCAGTGGACTTTTGGCCAGAGCTGCTGTGCGCCCTGGGGTAGACGGGCATCGTGGGGGAGAAAGGAAGCAGGAGTTGCACTTTGGAGTTGAAGGAAGTCACCCCACCTGGGGATTTTCTGTCATGTCAAGGAGTGGCCTGATGGCAGTGCCTAAGGAGACATGGCAAACCTGGGAGGATGTGCGGGGTCGGGTCTGGCTGGTGGGGAACACAGTGCACACGTCTCCCAGGCAGGGCCTCTTTGTCAGGGTGGCAGACTGAAGTCCTCAGCCAGTGGCAGGGAGCAAGAAAGCTTTAATGCCTCCAGTGAGTGGATCCCTAAAGGGGAAAAGGGACATTAGGGACCCTTGCTTTCTGAGAAGAGGGGTGGGCTGGGGGGGTGCACTTTAAATCAGAAAGAGGAGGGCCCACTAGGATTTGAGGAACATCAACTACTGTAAACCCCATCTCTCCCAGGCCCACCTACAGGTCACCTAGGTGACACAGTTCTCAGAAGCCACCAGCTGGGGCGGGGGGCAAGGTGAGGGCGTGGGGTGTAAATCTCCTTTGTGGCAAAGACGGGGCTCTGCCTGCAGGCTGATGGCTTCCAGCTCCTGCGATTCCCCAGGCTGAGGCCTGCTGAGTGGACCCTCAGAGTCCTGCAGACGCCCATCACATCCAGAGCTTCAGGAATCCACGGCAGTGTGGACAGGTGATTAGGTGAAAAGAAAAGTAGTGCTCTCCATTTCAGTCTTGGTGGAGAGCAGAGACGGAGGGAACTTCAGCCCATTTCCTGGAAAAGGAAGCCTCCTCAGGCAGGCCAAGTTCAGGGGCCTCGCCTGCGGCTAGTGAGATAAAAGCTGCAAGTTAACAGGGCCACCCAACAGTCAGCTAGATGCACAAAATGTGAAGAATATTACCCCAACTACAATTCCACATTCTCTCGGCATACAGGGAAAACTGCCAAAGAGGAGCTTTACTAACAAGGCTGTGCTTGTTGGTGGGCTCTTCCTATAAGTAATACGGTTCTTCCGTATTTTCTTTCTTTCTTTTTTTTTTTTTTTGGTGGTGCCAGGGGTGGAACCCAGGGCGTCCCATGTGCTAGGCAAGCTCTCAGCCACAGAGCCACACCTCCAGGCCTCTACAAGTTGAAGTTGGAAAAAAAGGCATCAGCTAACTAGGACTTCTACTAGTGTCAATAAAGTAGAAATTCTGAATCTTTTAAGTATCTTGAGATTTAGCCAGTTCTTTCAGTACCAAATTATTTTAAAAACAAAAAGAAGTTTTTTTAAAAAAAAAAACATATGGTTTCACATTTTTTGGAAGATATACATATAGGTATTACATAATATGTTAAATACAAGGACATTTAGACAAGAAACGATAACACATGACCTAATAAAATCAATCTCCATAGGTTATGCTTATTGGCCAGAGTAGGCAAGTGAGTATCACTTCAGGGTACTGCTTTTCCAAAGGATACAGTGCAAACCAAGAAAGGAGAACCAGCCTGGAATAATACATGGCTTCAGAAGCTTGTCCTGTCCTAGCTTTATTTTCCTTCCAATTTGATATTCAGTTCCAACAAGTATAAATACCTAGTGAAGATCAGCTGCACCCACAGTTTGGGATTTTATTTATTTTAATCATAATGTCATAGAGAGTTGAAACTGGAAAGTGTTTAATCACCTAACTCAAGTCCTCCCAATTCTGAATTCCATCCTTTGCTTGTGAATTTAAAGTAGTGAATTTAAAATTAAAGCTGCACTTTGAAAGCACCCAGAAACCATTCTGGAGGCGGGAACTCACACAAAAGATTTTATTAGCAGATAAGCAGAGTGGATGCTAAGAGTCCTGGGGATACCCATTACACCCAGAGCTGCCCTTAAGGATGAAAAAGAGAGTGAGAGAGTGAGTGAAAGAAAGAAAAGAGAGCGAATACCAGGGAAATCACCCTTAAATAGTGAAAACCCATAGACTAATTGCACCAATGACTAAGAAGAAAGTTAACAATCTAAATTAAAAAAAGGTGTGTGGGGAGGGAGCGGAATCAGGGGAGAAATGGCTGTAGCCTTGCTCCTTGCACACTTTCGGTAAAATAAGATGACAAGACAGAACTTTATACCAGTCCCCTGTCTCCAACACCTTTCAGCACAAGGACAAAACCAAATATCCTGAAACCTCAGTTCTTTTCCTAACATAATTAATTTCAAGACACTTCCTACCAAAGGACACAATCTGGGGCCTCCATCCCGGCGACTGAGTGAAGGATTCATTTATTGCATCGAATGCATCCTGGTGTTTCTAAGACTGGAGAGGCAGCGTGGTGGAATGCCAGCCAAGCCATGCGGGGCGGGAAGAGGGAGGACCCGTGGGTACACACAATTTCACTTTTCCTTTCAAACCATAAAACCATTATTTTCCATTTTTTTTAAGCCCCCCAGCACACAGAGCTATTTGTGACTTGAAACCCACATCTGTGCACAAGCCTAGAAGTCTAGTTTATTTAAAATTCTAAGAAGCGTATGGCAACAGAACAGCAAGAGCACTAAGGTAGGATGTGGGCAGGAGTGTCCAATCTGGTTCTTCTCCTTCCTGGGTCTCACCTCTGTCATCCCCAATTCCAGGCAATCCAAACCTCAGAAACAGAATTTGAATGAAAAAAAACCAAAACTCACTATTAAGGTAAGAAAATACATAGTAAAAGGATTTTATTTTTACCTTTTTAAGTAACAAAAGTAATATAGGTTCATTGAAAGAACCAAACAACAGTTATATAAAGAGGGAAAAAAACAAACGCTCTTTGACTCCGCCCATTGTCACTCACATTGGGTCCCTTCAAGGTTAACTGAGGTCTGTCCTTCCAGGTTTGATCATTCCAGTGTACCCATTTCCTTCACTGTGGCCATTGCACTCATATGGCTACCACCTGCCCTCCCCCCTTAACAAGACAGCACATATTCTCATCAACCAATCAGGCTGTCACTCAAGCTCTGCAAGAGATAGCCAGCCGGTCTCACCTGTGTATGCCATAGCTTATTCAATCCTTGTAGAATTTATAGGATTAAACCTGTCTGTTTCTTTCATTTTTTTACCCACTATCATTATAGCAATAATAATCTCAGTATTTATGTGCACTCATTTTTTGTCTCATATAGTCCTGAAACTATGATATATGGATCACATTCACATTTAAATTTTAGTATACTGAAAATGACTTATCAAAAAGGTTACAGAAATTATTTCCCCTTTAGTCACCACATCCATCCATCCATCAAAGCATCTATCGATGTGTCTGATTGTTGATAAGAAGTACTGTGTCCCCAGAGCTGCCCCTTTACTCTCTGTTGGGCCTCAGAGGTGGACTTGTACCCAGGGCAGACTGGGAACAATCTTTGCCTGGGTTTTGATGCTGTGACATAAGAGAGAGATGATCCTTGAAAAGTCTCTTTGGTGAAAAACAACAGTTAACTTTTGTTCACAGAAAGAATTGTAAAAGGCTTTGTGTCTCAGTGAGAGAAAATGATTAAATGCTCCATTTAGCAAGCTGCTTTTACATGGAAACACATTCTGATCTCAAAGTTGATGCTATTATTTCTTCCATGAAACAATAATTTAAAAAAACATATCTAACCCACCAAATGGTTTCCTGTAATCTTTAAAAGTTGAAAAAAATCTGTAACAAAGGCAAACGTCCAGTCTTGAGGCTCCTTCATTTCACGAATGACAGTGTGTCTTGAAAATGCAGCTCTTCAGCCAGCGACCCCTCATTCAGGTGCCTGGGAATGCTCAGCACCCTTGTTTCAGGAGACCTTTCTGCAGTCCCAGCTTAGGTGGCTCTTATTTAGGGTCCTTCAGTCTCATCCGGGCTCTCTCAGCGCCCTCTCTTCCTCTCTCACTAAGCCATGATGTGAATGTGAAAGCCAGGAATGAAAACACCCCAGTGCTATGGAGCCCAACCAAGGAACAGTGTTTACAGGGGCTCCAGGAACAGATTGTAAAAGGGACAAAATGTACCCGGAGTTTGGATTTGTTTGAAGGATATTCTTTTGGGTGCTCCCGTCAGGAACTGGAGAAACACCTGGGAGGCCGGAGTGAATCTGTAGGCCACCCCACTCCCCTTCACTGGGCGGCCTTTCTCAGCAAAGCACTTGGGAGCTCAGCAGCACAGCTCACAGCTTGTCTCCCTTTAAAACTCTATAGGCAGATTTATTCAAAAAAATAAAAAAGGCAGAAAAAAAGTAATGATGAAAAAAAAAGAAGAAAAGAAAAAGGGATCTGGGTCTATCCTGCTCTGTATCTGGGACTTGCTTGTTTGGAGAACGTTTCCTTTTTGATCTTCGGTCCACTACTGACAGGAAGTCTCCACACAGGATCTTTAAGACTCAGTGTCTGGGTTTTCTCATCTGCAGCCTGAAGTTAAAACCATCAATTCACCCCAAGGAATGATAAAATGACTAGACCTTGTGGAAGAGGAAAGGAAGTCCCACCTGGCAATGTGCACACGGCTGTCTTTGAGGTGATGGAATGTGCTTTACTTTTGCACCAACATTTTTGTTTTCCCAGTCACCCCCCCCCACCCCGCCAACATGGGCCTATGTTACATCCTAATAAAATGTGAGTTGAGACAGATCCCCTGCAAGACAATGCCTGAGTGCTCTCCAGTGAGGAGGGCTCTCCAGGCCTTGCCAACCTTCGTGCTGACCACACCCACCCCGGGTATCTGGTTTCCTCTGCAGGCTCACTACTTTCCTTGTAAATAAAATTTATTCCCACTGTGCTATTGTGCATCTGTCTCTTTCTCAGGATGGGTGGTAATGACTGTGTCCCAAACATGCCTCCAAGTGCCCATCACCGCCTAGATGGATGAGGAGCAAACACCGGGGAAGGAGCAGTCATGTCTCGTGAAGTGTTAACCACAGACACGTCTCTGAGGACACTGCAGCTGAGCCTCACTCCCCAGAAACACTCTTGGTGAAAAGAAAAAGAAACCTAACCGAAGGCAGAAAAGATTCGAAAATGCTTCTGTAATATCCACAATGAGTGGGATAGTGCCATGAAACCGTGATAATGTGAGGACGTGAAAGGGCTTGTCATGTCACTCCAGACACAAGGGGAACCTCCAGAGGAACCTCACAGTGGAGATCTTATCCACAGAGGAGCACTGATTGTGTGTGTGTGTGTGTGTGTGTGTGTGAGAGAGAGAGAGAGAGAGAGAAGCAATGGAAATGAACATCAGAACCCCCCCACCTTTCGGTGAGCTGCAGGTAATCAGGCTTAGGAAAAAAACCACAGGTGCTTTGAAGCCATAGGTTCAAACATTTTCCAACATTTTATGATTCTTAACAAAAATTAACTCTTGCTGGTATTGTAGGGCGCTATGGACTGTCTGGGTTCTAACTGATAAATGATCAAGATGACAGGGTTTACAGGAGGGAACTCAAGCAATCCCAGGACACTCCTATGAGTTTACAACATCTCATAGATTCTATTCGATGTCTCAGAATATGCACAAATAAAAAAATAGAGAGAGAGATTTGGCACTTCAACAAATTTGTGAAGTACTGGTTTAAATCCTACATCACTCCACAATCATTGTAAGGACATCCCTCAGAAATGTTAAAACTGAGGTGTCCTTTGAAAATGTCCTAAAGGCAGATGCATTCTGACCCTTGCTTTCCCCAATCTTGCTTGTCCAGGTGAAGTTTGCTTAGGGAACCGAGGTAAATGCCGCTTTGTACAAACAACTCAGGTTTGATTTCTCTCTACTTCAGTACAGGGAAAACAACAACAAAAAATCTACAGGGTCTAACCTAGCTGAAAATAAAGTTGCTCTCATGTCTGGGTAAGTATTTTCTCCAAATTCATATACTCCAGATGTCATAAAAAATAAATTTATCTTTCTAAAAAGGGAATGCTGCAGGCTGAACAATAAAAACTAATTGATTTGGAATTTTTTTTAAAAATCTGATAGCATTATTTAGGAATACATATTTTCAAATACCACATTTTAAAATGCAAACTTGACATTCTTAGATACACTCTTGAAAACCTAATGAGCTCCTGAAACTGTATTTAGCTAAAATTTCTACCTCTTAAATATTTGGAAAGGTCACTTTTGATGTGATGAATTATAATTTTGGCAATTCCTATTGTACAGCTGTTCTCAGGAAATATAATACTGCTGGTGATGTAAACAACATATTTAATCAGATTCCCTGGAGTTTTTCTTGTTAAACATCTTTCAGAAAATGCCCAGATGTCTTGAGTCAGTATAGCTTTTTCCTGCTGGCTTAGGCAATCCCTTTGATTAGTAAATGGTTAACATATACCCTGAATAACAGCCTGCCAGGTGCCAAGGACACTCTGGATCTATGGAGCAAATACTTAGATTGTGGAGCACTTTAAGAGGATCCCACAGTTAAAAATTATGTTTTTAAAGAAAAATGTCCTCTATATTAAATGAGAACAATGTAGACATAAAGTTGTGTGGACAACATGACCAGTCTTCCAAGCACAATAAAGGCACAAAATAATCTGAAAAGACACATTGAAAATTTAGTTTTACCCAAGTGAATTTGCTGATGGAGTCGGTCAAAATAGTCAATTGTCAGTAGCTTCACATAGTTCAACTTGCAGATCACAATGTGACTCGAGGGTTGATAATGATATTTATTTATCGACTTAGGGTGTTTTCACTTATATTCCAAATCCTTTTTTTTTTTTTTCCAGGAAGCAGGGCTTTATTCTGCAAGGTGGAGGAAACATGCTTTGCCCACCTGCCGATTCCTTGGTTTCAAAATCCCTCCCACCCTTTTTAAACACAGATATGCAGGGCTAAGGAGGCTGAGTGGAGAGCAGGCTGGTTACTGGAGAGGAGGCTCAGTCACAGAAAGCAGGCTCGGGCTGGGCTTCAGGTATCATTCCCAGAAGTTGGTACAGAGAGCCGTAACTCGCTGCCGGCAGCCTGGAGCTGAGGAAGAGGCACCTGCTGCCTTTACTCTGGGTCCAAGTTGTGAAGTGAATTGGTGCCATTGGTTCTGCTGGGGTTAGACACTGAGGTCATGGAGATAGATACCAAGGTTACTGATGCGATGTGGTTCTTTTTTTTTTTCCACTAAGATAATCGGTCTCCTTTAGGTTAACTGGGGAGAACTTAGATTAAAATCCCTCAAATACCTACAGGAGTTGTACACTGCCTGTGCTTCTGGTTGAGCAACCAATAATGCATTCTAACATAAAAGGCTCCCACCTTGTCCTTCTAAAACAGAAGAACTCTGGAAGTCCTATAGTCCCAGTGCAGGATAAGGAAAAGGAACGTCACCCTTCCCATCTGGAGGGAGCTCCAGAACTGGGCCAGTGACAACTTAGACCTGATTTATACCTGAGAACATGAAGGTAACCCTGTTTTCCCTTAGGAAGGTCCACTGACATCCTGAGTCACAGTTTCTGCAAAACAGTCCGTTTTAAATATTTTTTTTTTTTCTGAAAGTGAGAAATAAAATATGTACCAAATGTCTGGCATGTGTAAATTATTTAATACGGATGTGCCCAAAGTGCAGGAGCAATAACATGCTCTTTCAAACTGGACACCTGGGTCCTTTGCTTCAGGGTTTGTGCCTGCTGTGAGCCCCTAAGCGGTGCTGAGAGCTCACATCCAAGCCAGAGTGAGGGGTTGTCTTCCCAGCAGGAGACTTCCCAGCTGCCAGAAGGAGACACTAGGTGAAGTGTGAGCTGGGATATTCATTCTCACTTGGAAAGCAGGTGTAGAAAGTGATGCAAAAAATGGTCTTATTCTAATCACAACGCTTTTTCTGAGACCACCCTCCAAAATCATGGATGAGGTGGAAGAAAGTAAACATCAGACTCTAAGAAAACTCCATGTTACCAAAAAACAACAACAGCAAAATGAAAAACAGAACAAATGTTATTTAAGAAATAGATAAAAAAATAATTATTAAAACTATATATCACTTTTCCCACTGTGCTGGAGACTAGAAAGGAAGTAAACACTTTTCATGCTAATAGGAGGATACTTTTCCTGGAATACAGTACTTTCTGGTTTCTATTTTGTTTTTTAAAATTTTGTTAAGCCACTGTCTGAGATAGTCATAATTTTAAGACATTTCCCAAGTTTTTGACAATCAACTTGTGATTAAAAAAATGCCCTACATGTACATATACCTGAAACCCGTATATTCTTTCACCTTTGTGTGAATTAAAGCACATGATGTCCTTTAACCACAGGAGAAACCAGTGACACAGAGAATTCACACCACACACACCATGAGAATTCACACTCATCCATGAGCTAAAAGGTAAGTACTTTACAAGTGAAAATTAAGCAATGGGGTCTCTGTGGATCTAAGGGACAAGGAAAGAAAGGCTATAGGAACGTCATTCTAGGACTTATTTTCCCTGGACCCTGGAAGAACCCATTTCATATGTAAGCCTTAAAATTCTAACAGTTATTTCCAAGCCTCCAAGTATGATTCCAAGCCACCATCCCACGTCACACACACAACGTGGTACATCCTCACAACAGGTTTTCTTTGAAAATTTCATACCATATGTAACTCTATCCTCCTGCATCTGTGAATTGCACATCCTAATAAGGCCACCCAACTGATGTCTGGGTTTGCTTGGTTCTTAGGGATCAATGAGATTGTGACATGTTTTACATAAGCAGCATCTGCCCTAACTTCTGCGTTTCTCCATTACTCTACTCTGATAGATTGATTTTTGATTAGTATAGGCATTCTGTTCGAGCCACAGAACTTGATCATTAAGAAAGGCACAGGTGAAGTACAGGGACATCTGAGGGACGCCGCTCTCCTCTTGTTTTCTCACCTGGGATACTGTCCCCATCTTGATGCTCCCTGTCAGCATTTCCATTTCAGTGGGGTGAGTGTGTGCACGTGTGTGTCAGAGAAAGGGACAGAGACACCGAGACGGTGAGCGAAGACACAGGGGAGACAGAAGGGGACAGAGCAATGGAGTAAAAAACCTATATATGCAGAAAGAGAAGACTGTTGGGGAGAGAGGCCAAGACGGACACACCCACGCCCACGAGTACCCCAAGGCCTGTTTCTCTTCCCCAGCTTGCCTCTGGCTCCTCTGCTTCATCCCGAGCCCCACAGGCCTGCCCTTCACATCACTCTAGATGAGGCCTCTGCCCCTTACACTTGTTTTTTCTGTGTGTATGGGGGCTGACCATAAATTCTGCTTTACTATTCAGTACTTAACATTATGTTTATTTAAACATCATTTTTACGTAACTATTATCCCCATTCTTTTTCTGTACCAAGTATTAAACCCAGGGGTACAATGCAGATCCACATCCCCAGGCCCTTTTTTATATTTTATTTAGAGACAGGGTCTTGTTGGATTGCTTAGGGCCTCGTGAAGTTTCTGAGGCTGGCTTTGAACTCACAAGCCTCCTGCCTCAGCCTCCTGAGTGGCCGAGATTACAGGCGTGTGCAACCGCCTGTATTATCACCATTTTTATATAACTACAAACCCTATATGTAAATATAATGGAGTTCTTTCACCTCGGCTTCACTCAGCCACGGGGGTAACGGACGCAGTGCCAATGCCAGGCACCAGGAACTGGTGAATAAACAAGAGAGTTGCGAGCTCTTTGTTAGTTCGTTTATTTAGGGAATGTTTCGTCCTTAAGTAGATAGTTAGTTTATTACTTGTTTACACTCATGCTAATCAGGGTTTGGAACTGTGCCCAATCAGGTAACATCCAGGTATGTAAAGTAAGGATTGTACCTCGTCCAATCACGTTTCCACTAATGCCTACCTGTGCCTGTACTCGGGGTCCAATCTGGACCCCCTAAGGTTACCCTGGCAACAGGTATGCTAATTATGGGAGGGTTGGTCAGCTCCACTGACCTGCTGCAGCGGAAAACCTCCCTGCAGGTTTTCCTGTCCGGCATGCACGAATGTAGGTCTCCCTTACACATTTGAGGCATTCACTGCTGCCAGCCAAGTGCCAGGGGCTTCTGCCACATAAATACGCAAAACTGTAACAACATCTTCATTCTTTTTTAAAAAAAATCACTTTGAGCAATTCACATTGCTCTGAACTTGCTTGTACTACTCTAAGACATCAGTTATTCATATGTAACACGGAGAAACAGCCTTAAGGATGAGACAATGTTTGGTCTGTGCTTGAACTTGGCTCAGCAAAAACCTGGGCCTCTGGATCTGTAGAATCACCTCCTCGCTCTTCTGCTTAGCTCCTTTTCAGGTTGCTCGAGAGCCTCGTGGGAAGTGGTAAGACTTCCCAAATCTCACCTGCAGATTTTGTGATACATTAGGCGGCATCCTCCTAATCTTTAGTTTGCATCCAACAAAGACAACAGCAGGTATTTATAGGGCTAATTTATACCATGAATCACCTTCAGAAATTATCATATAACTCTATGGCGAGGGGAGTTAGTTCTTAATTATTACCATCCCTGTAACGGAGAAGAGGGATCTGAGTTCCAGAAATGTTAGGTAGCCTCCCATACTGCCCAGCGAGCAGCAATGGCAGAGTTTGAAGCTGGGCTGTCTAACTCTGTCTAACTCTGCAGTCTTGGCCAAGACTCTGCCAGGGCTGCCTGGAGAGTTAGGCCTCCCTCACTTCAAGGGAAATGAAGGTGGGGGAAAGGGCCTATAAGAACTGAGGATGGTGGGTCCTCAGTCCTTTGGGTGCATGCCCACAGGCAATGGGAAAAGGGAGCCCGGGGAACAACCAACTAGAAAGTCAGTGCTTCTGGAAGAACTACAGCTGCACCCTGCCCAAGCCGACATCCCTCAGTGCTCAGTGAGAGCGAGGCTGGCCTGCAGGGAGGAATAGGCTGCTTTCTGTTTATCTGCGGGTTTGATTGCTTTTTCCTTATCTGTCTGAAGAGGAGGGCATGCAATTTACAGAATGGGGAAAAAGATGTTTTCTCACTGAAAGGAAAGTTTTAAATCATAAAGAGGACTTTGCAAAACTCAGTCTGGAAATGCTCAGTTCATAAAAGTGATAATTCAATAAATCAAAATGCACACCACAGCTACACATCAATTAATAAAATGAATGAATGAAAATGAAGCAAAAGTTGCTCAGTTATATGGGATATTGTATGTTGTGACATACTAGTTAAGATTAAAAATTCTGGCACACGACTCCTAGGAATCTTCCTTCTGGAAAGCTTAGTGTAACCAAACTTGTGATTGTCTCTTGGATATGCTGACACACTGGGATCAAAACACAGCAATGTCTCCATCCCTGGGTGTCTCAGAGCAGAGAGAGAAACCGGCTGCCAGTGCAGAAGCCTGTGACGAAGACAGAGAGCCTCAGAGAGCCACAGCGCAACCCTGGTTCCAGGCCCTGCCACCCTTTGGCTGCGGCATTTTATGATTGAGTCCACGTGACCAAATCATTGACCCACATTAGAATTTTAACCGTACTTAGAATTATTAACAATTAACATTCCTCTTCACTTTTGTCAACATCAATCACAGACTTCTTAGTTCTAATCCATTGACAAAAGATTTTCAGCAGATTTGTTGGAATCTGTCACCTTGTCCACGCTTCTAACATCGATCAATAATTCCACAGGTCAGAGAAATGACCCAGATGAAATTTTCTCCTAGATGCAAAAATCCTGTCCTTTGTAAACCTTGGGTATAGTTAGTATTTCACGGATTATTTGTTTGTATAAAATTATACATTAGAAAATCAGTTTTTAAAAATTGGCATCGCAGAGTAGATGGCATTTCCTGAGTGCAATGGGGAAGAACTGCATTGCTGAGAAAGGGAAATAAAGTGAGAACTCAAATTCATTCATTTGTATGGACCAAGGTTCATTAAAGGGAAGAGTAAGGCATGGTTTGCAATTTGCTGCTGAAGAGATGAGTGTTGAGAGCATTTTTTTTTTTTTTCTGTAAAGAAAACATGTGGGCCTTTCACAGAGGCACAGAGGGTGGGTACGGAGCCAGACAGGCCTGAAGTGGACCCCAGATCTGCCACTTTTGCATGACCGGGGCAAGAGTCTGTTCTGTGCCTTGGTTCTTTTCATTTTTAAATAGGATCACAATACACACAAGCTGTCGCAAGAACCAAACTGTTTCATCTGTGTAAAGGGCTTTGAACGGTGCCTGGTAAATAAAAGTGCTATTTACTTTTAGCTATTATTGTATCTACATTAAGCTGCAATACTCCATACATGCATGGGCAGATTAAGAACAGCATTAGAGAACTTGATAACCATGACATAAGAAATAGGGCAGGAATATGTCATTGGAAAGAAATTAAAATCAAATACACACAAGATACATTGGACTAAAAATAAGAAGTATAAATATTGGTATCACAGTTCCCGCAGCACAAGCAGTAATATTAGAATTGACTCATATTTTGGATCATTTCAAGATTAATTTTAAGAGAAAATGTTAGTTTGATGAATTTATGGATAAATTTATGATTCAACCCATGCCCAATTATATGGAGGTTTTAGTTTAGATTACTTTTCATACATACATTTGACCTGTGCTGGTGTATGAAGAACTCTTACACTAAATAAAAGACACACAACCCAAGAGCAAAGGTAGACAAATTATTTTGGCTGACATGCCACTGAAGAATACAGGTAGCAGGTCCTCAGGAAGCATGTGAAAAGATTCTTGGATCGTAAGTCATTAGAGACATGCAAATCAGAGCAAGGACTGCTACCTGTCACACGTCCACTAGATGATCAGGGTGGAAACGACTGGCCACAGCAATATCAGCAAGGATGCA
Source organism: Glaucomys volans (assembly GCA_020662805.1). Lineage (NCBI taxonomy): Eukaryota > Metazoa > Chordata > Mammalia > Rodentia > Sciuridae > Glaucomys > Glaucomys volans. Next base: position 1,533,643 of record JAJEJO010000145.1, on the reverse strand, counting down.
TAGCAACTGGAACCCTTCTCTGCTGCCACGACTGTAACATGCTCTAAGAACGCTGGGAAACGGGCAGGCAGTTTACTAAAAAGCTAAACACACACCTTCCATCTGACCCAGACGCTCCACTCCTTGGTATTCACCTAAGAGAAATGACAGCACTTTTCCACACAAAGCCACAGGCAGAGATGTTCACAGTGGCCTTAATGTCAGTGTTCCAGCACTGGCAACAAGCCAAAGGTCTATCGTGGCCATAGATGAACACAGTGATATAGGAACCAAATGCAATATAGTTCCAAACCTTGAAAAACAATAACTAAGGTTACATGCAGAAATAGGAACAGATATCAAAATAATTATGCTAAATGTAAGAAGCCAGATCAACAAGGATTGCACAGTATGCAACCATTCATGTAAAGTTTTATAAAATGGAAACTCACCTGTTCTGATAGCATACCAGTGTCTGCCTGGTACTGGGAACAAGGGTGAGAGGTAGAAGGGGGATTATGAAGGGTGATGAAGACTTTGCAGTGCATTACAAGGTGAGGGAATGCCGTTATCTTGCTGTTGCTGGTGACTTCACATGTGCATGCATGTCAAAAGTTCAAATTCTATGCTTTAATATACACAGTTTCTAATCTGTCAATTATACCCCAATACAGCAGAAAAGCAAGAAATCAACTGCATGTTTCAATGGATATTATTTTTCAGAATCCTGCAATTTAGGCAAACAGAAAATAAAGGGAAAGAATGGGGTTTTGCAAGAAAAGGGATTTCAAATTGAATAGCTATAAATAACATGCTTACTTTGTGAAGTTAACATTCTTTCTTGAGCCAATATTATGTCTAATGGTTTTATTTTTAAAACCTTTGTCCTGCTGAAAACTGCCAGTTTCCCCGGAATTAAGCAATGGCGCTCACAAGCGCTGACCTGCTGGGGCTCCTGTGTGTGCTGCAGGCTGTTGTCACTCTCCCGCCTTGCAAGATGGGGCCAAAGATACAAAACGTCCTGCAACACAGGACTCTGGTGTCTATTGTTTGGTGGTTTTGGCAAGTGTGACTACGGCACTTCCTTGCATGTAAAAGCATTCTTGCTGCTTATTTTAGGGCACAGGGCAAAACACAACTAGATGGCAGTGTCTAGGTGGAGAGGCGCTGCACACCAGGTTTTGTCAGAACAGCTCTTTTCAGAAGCTCTGATTTCTTAAAATCCACAAAAGTCCATTTAGACAACAAGCACGTGGGGGACATTCTCAAAAGCAAGATGCCTTTGGGAACACCGAGGGGGCCGTGTGGCAGGCACACAGGACTCAGGTGGCACAACCCTGCAGCTCCCAGGGTGCGTGCTAAGAAGTGTCAGGCAATCAGAGGAATCCAATTCATTTATGGCAAAATGATTAAGAATAAAATTAGACGTAAGCTTTACGATGTTGTGCTAACAAAAATAAATACTTAACATTGGCCATGAGTATGATTTTTCTCCTACATGTATAACACAGTGATAAAATGTGATTTATAAATGAGGCACAGCAAGCTACGAGCAACACCACTAAAACACAACAGTCACAACAGCACGCTGTAGTCAGTGTTGTGACAATGTGGTTTTCCCCTCAAAATGTCTTGCACAGGGACTCAGCCTCCTTGTGGTGACATGAGGATGATACAGTGCCTTGTGCTGAGAGGAGGTGAGCATGGTGGCTGAGCACAGCACTGCTATGTCAGGGTCACCTGAACACCAGCCACATGTGGTACCCGGGGCACCAAGCCCACCAAGGCAGCCCACCGAGAGGCTGCCACACCTGCTGGTGGCAGCAGCACATGAAGCATGAGTACCAGACCGAGGGGTAGCACCCTTCTCAGGTGGGACAGGGTGGTTAGTATGAGGATAGCCTGAAATTTAAAACCTGTGAGTTGTGTATTTCTGGAATTTTCCATTTAAGATTTTTTAGACTGTGGCTGAGCTGTGTGAACTGAAACCACCAAAAGCAAACCTCAGATGAGGGCGGGCCACTCTCTGGAAGAGAGACAAGAGAAAACCTCCCTTATCTTTTCTTCTGCAGCTGCCCTTGCTCCAGCCCCACTCCCTGCAGAGTCCCTGGTCCTTGTCCCTCTGCCTGTGTACTCTGAGCCCACAGGGCAGTCGGAGTCAGGGTCCCTTGCAGGTTTCCTGGCCATCTCACTCTGCAAAGGTGTTTCAGCTCCACCAGAAACAGAATGCCAGCCTGGACCTGCGTGGCTTGATGATGTGAGGAAAGATAATCCACTTCTCTGAGCTTTAGTTACTTCACTTGTAAAAATGAAGCTAGTGATGTTCCCCCAGCATCGTCATGAGGAGTAATGAATACCTGCTACAAATATCAGATTGTCTCCTCCGTTCCCTTTCTTGGGCATTTCCTTGGTTTTCTCAAAAGAAAGGGTTGAACCAGCGGTCCTCATCCTGCCCTGCGTTTCCTCCCATAGCACAAAGGAAAACAATGATAAAAAATAGAAATAAAAACAGCCTAGGATTACTGTAGTGATCAAGTCTCACAGCTGACTCGCATTGTGGAAACACTCCAGATAAATCTAAGACATGCTAGGTTTGGGGTATTTTTCAGGTGAAGTAATGAATCCCCAAATTAATTTGCAATACATGAATACATATCATGGAAGGGTGGATTTAAATTAGGACTTTTTTTCTTTTGTGTTAGTTTTCCATATTGATGACATTCCAGAAGGATAAACAATTTAAGTGTAAAAAGATATATGAATTTCTTACAAGGGGAAAAGGCCACTATGGGACAGGATATATGTGTATATAAAATACATTTTATAATGTATAATATATATTATATATATAATATATTATATGTTATATATATTATATATATTATAAGTTATATATATAATATATATTATATATTATATATTTTTGCCAATACCCCACATCATCGAAGAAAATGAGTCTATCATGATCCATTAATTTCAGCCTTGTTTGTACTTTTAAATTGCTCAGGGACACAAAAGTGAGGACTATGGGCAGCCTCCAAACTAAGAAAGAGCTCTGTTCTTTCTTAGTTTGAAAGAACTTAGTTTGGGCACCCTTGTGTCTGTTAAAGGGGTTTGATAACACTTTTTTAGAACATTAAAGGATAACAAAGCACCTTAACACTCTGCTCAGTTACCAAGAACTAGGCCCTACTCTAAGAACCTGAAGTATGGCTTCTCTCCACAATCTCAGGCACACACCACGTGACCCTCCTCAGGCAGATGAGATGCAGGCCCAGAGTGATTCAGAATGTACCAGGCCTGTTGGGTTTGCCCAGGATGAACTTGTATGGATATTCTTCTAAATGGAAATTCTTTTCGTTGTTTTAACCTAGAAAACCAAACATTTTCACCAAAGCAAAACCCCAGCAAGGAGGAGGAAGCAGTCAAGTGACCGAGAAGGAGAAGTTGAGCCACCCTACAGGGAGCTGGCCATTGAAGTTGGGCACGGGTCTAGGGAGCCACCTGGTGCATGTAGTGGATGCTTTTTTTGCTGGTCTTATGGGAATTTTGGGGGAAAGGAGACCATTAAGCATTTACTTTGGACTCGAAAATTGATTTTCAACTCTATAAAGTTGTAAAGCAGATGCATTTCATTTAGATTATACTTTGCCTATGTATCTTATGAATCCGATAATTTTAGCAATCAAATTTGAGTAAAAGGTCTCAAGGTTTTAGGTCTTAATAGTTATTGAGAACCTCCTGATTTTTTAAAATGCAAATTAAACCTACGGGGAGTTACTGTGTTAGAAAGTAAAATTAGAAGTTTAAGAAAAATATTTTGAAACTCACTTAAAAATAATAAACCCATAACAAAATTAACATAATTACACGCAAATAATAGATTTTTTCCAAAACAAACAAATATAGTGAAAAAGTGGCATGATATTCATTTTACAAATCTTCCCCTGTAAGGCTTCACAGGAGACACTTGGGTGTCCTATGGGATTCTGCCTCTGTCTGTTGCAATACGGCCCCTCCTGAGGCCTCTGGCAAGGGCCACTGTGCAGGCCAAGAGAGGCTAAACAGGGCAGGGAGTGTCTCAGCAGTATTATGAAAACACTGCCGATCGTGTGAAGGCCTGAAAAGACCTCAGGGTCTCTGGTACAAACTTTGGAAATGGATCCTAGTGTGACCTTGAGGGATGTTTAAGATCACTTATAGGCATGGTCCTTTGTAAGTGCTGTCAGTGCCTGAATGGAAGGACTTTCCTAGCCACTCACGTAGCTCTCATACAGCTAATATATTAACCTTGCAAATGCTGTCACCTTAAGTCATCTTGCTATTCTAATGAACATAAATTAGTGAAATTTTTGCTCGAAATTCCAACTTTAAATGAACAAAGTGATTAATACATTTTAAGTTAGAATTATGAGACTAACTCTATAATAGGAAAAATTCTCCTAAAATGGTATCTACAAACTACCAAATATGTATAGATTCTCCTTGAAACAAAAAATAGAAGTATCTCAGCCGGGTGCTGTGGCGCATGCCTGTAATCCCAGCACTTGGGAGTCTGAGGCAGGAGGATCACGAGTTCAAAGCCAGCCTCAGCACTTAGTGAGGCCCTAAGCAACTCAGTGAGACCCTGTCTCTAAATAAAATACAAAATAGGGCTGGGGATGTGGCTCAGTGGTGGAGTGCCCCTGGATTCAATCCCCAATACCAGAAAAAAAATGTAAGTATTTCAGATTTGATTCCTCCAAACACTTCTCAGGGCTGAGAGAGGCTTGCTTTCTGGGGAAGTTAACTACCTCTTCAAGCTAACTGGCAGTCCCTTGGACCATTTCCTTGGTTAGGGCTGAGGATGGACACTGAACCCCACATAGCACTATAGGAATGCATGCAGTCCCTGGGTATGGGAGAAGCCTGCAGCCCACAACCTTAAATTCAGCAATGGGCATGATCTATTGTTTTCTTCCGTGCAAAGAAGTAAGAAGCTCCCACAGGGTGAGGGCTTGATTGGATTTCCAATCCATCTGGATCTTGAGATATGCAAAAGCCTTCTTGCGTAAAGACCATTGAACTTGAGAGTAATTCATTCATCCTATCTGAACCACACAGCACATACAGATATTTAGAGCAGTAGCTGACTGAGTTTCATGTGGCATTTTCCAAACAAACAAACAAAAGAATGACAACACAAAAGACCCAATGTACTTCAACCTTTAAATGACTTCATGAGATTATAAAATTCATCCTGACTTCATAAAAATAATGATTCAATTTTTTCTAATAAAGTCCTGGTCATTAAATAGGGCATGTTGAATGGAGACAAAGGGAATCTCAATGAAATGAACCCAAATAATCACTGATTAATGAAGCACAATGGAGGAAACTTACTCTGAAATCAAACAGTCAAGAAATAGTGCAACACTCTCCAAAACGTATATTAATTTTTAAATGTTGGCTGGCACTCCTCTTTCCTCACTTGTCCCATGCTTCAGAAGAAAACCCTGCACAGCCTCTGTGTCCCCATTAGGGGAACAGTGAGTGTGTCTGGGAGTCCTGGGGCTGGAATGGATCAGGTGACCCCAATGCTGAGACCTATTTCTCTTGGATTATTCCTAAGCCACAGAAAATGAAGCCAAGGTCCAGAGATCCATAGCCTATCACTTTGTTGGAGGGCTGCTGCCACCTGATGTGGGGTAAAGAGGTGATGGATTCAGGTGACTGTGGATATAAACCTCGGAGAAGGGAGGCACGTGGGCACACTGCCAGCGACTACGGAGATCCTTCCATTTCTCAGCAATTTCAGTCCTAAGCCAAGAGAGCAGAAACTGTTCAATAGCTCATCCAGCCCCGGAGGGATGAGAGGGGGAGATGAAACGAGATGAGTGGAGGGAAGAAATACAAGGGCAGTGCTCTAAAGTTGTATTTAAAAAGCTGTATTTCTTTAAGATTGTTCTTGTCAGTGAAAAAACAAAACAAGAACAAAGAACATGACTTCAATTTTCCCAGGTGAGCTGTTTCCTAATCCATTTAAAGTTTAATTAAATTTCAACTTCATGAATATGACTTCTTAAAATATAAATAATTACCGCTTTTCACTTACAGAACACAAAAACCCAGAAGTGAGTATGTTTAATCAATCATCTCTCAAAATGGACAATGAAGGATGTTTTGATTTTTGAAATTTATACTTCATTTTTACTAATACATCAGTGAGTATTTTGTAGTTCTTATACACGTTCATCTTTTACTGTACGGCTGAAACTTTAAGAGACCCAGGAAAATTAAATAGAATTCGGGGTATAATTTAGTACCTCCAGGGGCAAATGATGAAACTACAAAAATTTATTTATAGTTCTCATCTTCACCCCAAACAGAACTTAATGTGAAATTGTTATTTTTATTGTGAAGTGTATCGTGTCTATGAGCCATGATGTGTGTGTGTGTGTGTGTGTGTGTGTACGTGTGTAATAAAATAAAACAACCATGCATTCAGGACTCAGTTTTCCAATTCCTTTGAAGTCATCTGTGAACCCTTCAATCCTATAAGGCAAGTTCTCTCGGGGTATTTGGTATATTTTCTTTGCTAAAGCAGAATATCAATTTCTAAGTGTGGATATGAAAAAAAGTAAAACAACAACAACAAAAGGAAAAACCAAGAAACCCTTTGTGATAAAGAGTGAAACTTGGCTCGCTGGCCTTGACTATGTGTCCTTTCTTAGTTCCAGAGCAAAGCTCCTTCCAAGGGCTAAGAAAGACCACACAGCATCCCCAGTTGAGAAAACCAGGGGCTGCCCAAGCTGATCAGGAGCATGTGCCTGCGTTGCCAAGGCAACAGAAAGCCCACGAGGACACGTGATCACTGGTGGCATTAGTGGCAGCACCTGCTCAGAAAAACTCAAGATATCCCTGAGATGATTGCTTTCTTATCCCTTCTTGCTTTATCTGTATATTCCAAAATGCTGACCTGTCTGTCTTCTGGCGTTCAGTGGTAAAGATTCCTTACAAAAAACTTGAGTAAAAAAATAAGAAGCATCCTACTTTAAAAATACAAGAGCCTATTGTGATAAAGGACTGACACACAGCTCAACACGGATGCACTCAGGACACAATGATAAGAAACTGAGCCCGTCAGAACAGGACAATATTGTCTGGCTCCCCCACTTGAGTGGATGAATCAAATCCTTGAAAACAGAAGGTGGAAGCGGGGTTGCCAGAGGCTGCCGGGAGGCAGGGAAATGAGTTTAATGGGCACAGTTAGTTCAGCAAGATGAAAAAGTTTTGAGACAAATTGTGCAGTAACATGAATGTAGTCAACACTGAACTGTATGCTGAGAAACGGTGAAGGTGGTGAATTTTATGTTTTTAATAAAAGTAAAGTTTTAAGAAATTTTAACAATACCATAAATGTAAATTTGAAAAAGAAAAACCTGTGCAGCATTTCTTACTGTCCAGTACCAGATAAAGGTTCCTTCTGCTGTTCCTGCAGATACTTCTGAAACATGAGTTTTCCCACGTTGTTCAGTAACCTGCTCCCAGTCCTCGCTGGGCACCGCTTCCAACAGGCTTCACAGATTACTGCTCACATGCTGAACCTAATTCAACAGGCATGTATGAAGCTCCAGCGACTTGTCCGTGGTTTGAAGTGTTCCTATTTATTGACACTTTCATTTCCTTTACTTCACTGAGTTCAGGATGGGCTTTTTGGGGTGGCTAGTGCCTCTATTTTCTGCTGCCTGTGTGTATCACTGAGGAAAATCCCAGTTAATTCAACATCTATCCTCCCAGTTACAGCTTTGTTTTCATACCAAGTTCATGGTCTCCAGTGGATACTCTGTCTCTAATGATACCTGTGATTGTCCAGGTCTGTTAGAATGAGTCTGTGTTATAAATGGAGAACCCTCAAGTCGGAGTGGCTCCTCTTACTAAAGATAAGACTAAAACAAACCAACAGGAGAAAAAGCAGGAGCCATTTATTGCCATTAAGGGCAGGCAGGAGGAAAAGCTTCGTAGAGAAGAGGAGGCAGCGTGGGAAAGCTTAAATCCAGACGACATGGGGGGCAGAGTTGCACAACCAGGGTAGTGACGGAATTTCATCAAAGTATAAACACAGAAAATGAGAAGCCTAACAGGTCTCCCTGTTCCTGGGGCTGAATAGGAGCCACCACCTGTCCAGTCACTGAGCACCACGCATGCTTGGCACTTTATTAGGTATTTTGTAGGTTATTTAATTGAGTCATCACAGAAAGCATATGTGGGAGGGTATTTCCCCCATTTAAAAAATAATAAGTCTAAGGTTCAGAGACTTTGAGTAATTTGTCTAGAGTCATGCAGCTGGTATGCATGAGCCTATCTTTATTTATTTGCTTATTTGTTTTTTTTTTTTTTTCTAACTGGTCTGGGAATTATATAACTGTGATGGGTGCAGACTTTTCTCTACAATGCATTCCCTTTTTCTGGCTCAAATCTCATGCCTGTTCCTTCTCCACTTTATTACTCAACAAGCTCTGCCAGATTTTCATGCATATTGACATTTCCTTTAAGAAAACAGAGTTTAAAAACCACTTCCATCACAGGGGATCAGTGAGGTCAAAAAAATTATTTGCTCATTTTATGGATCAGGAAACAACCTAACATTGTGACCATTACTCACAACCCATCACTCACATTCCAGCTTCTGTGAACCCTCCCATCCACCACTGAACAGCACAGGACTCAGCAATGGGCTGGGGAGATGCAAAAGGAGAGAGGAGGATGAGGGAACCTTCCAGCACTGTGACCCTCCCTCAGGGTAAGGAGCACCAGGCCTGAGAGGGAAGAGCCACTTTAGAATGACATCATCCTTTCCATTGATCCTCCCAGGTGAATTTCAGACTAGAAAGAGGACTCCTGCCTCCTGGATATGGGCTTTAAGATGACTCCTCACTCCACAGAATTCAAATCAGTGGGGTCAAATCTACCTCCTTGTGCAATAAGGGGAGAAAACTAGCTATAATGTGAGCTATGCTCAGAGACCATGTTGAATGAAACATAGAGAACAGGGAGAAACAAGGAATGAATGAAAGATTATATGAAAGGAGAAAGAGGAAGGGTGAGGAAGGAAGTGTGTGGGGGTGGGGGGGGGGGGGAGAAAATGTTTCTTTTACGTACTCAAAGGTTGCTGAGTAATGGGCAACCCATAACTTCACCTTTCTATCTCTCTGAAAAATAGAACATGCCTCATTTCCAATTTAACATCTTTTAAGGAGCATATCACCCATTGTTGGGGAAAAAATTCATCTTTCTTATTTCCATCCCTTTTTTTAGGATACTGTCCTATGTGACATGGTTTGAAAAAAACCCCGGTAGTTGGGCAGGCTGATCTGCACAGGAGAGGGGCACAGGTGGGTCACGGGAGTGTGGCAGGGCGCCGGCTTTCTCCCCTCTGATTGGCATTTATTTCACTTCACCTTAACCTCCCCGGAAGGGGAGGCAGGAAAGGCAGGGAAGAGCCTGTGGAGGCAGCAGATGATAAGGCAATGGGTGCCTCGCACGCCTTCCTTCCAGAGACAAGTCTTCAGTGGGCGGGTGACATCAGATTTACATTAAAGAGTTCCTTCTGCATAAGAGCATCCAGGAGGGAGGGGGACGTGCAGAGCTGGAGGCAGGCCAGCGGGAGGCCAGCTCCTCACCTCCATCCTGCAGGAGCGGCTGCACACCCACAGCTTGAGCGGGGACATGGACGAGGGACCATTCACGGAGGGCTTCACAGAGTAGGAGGACCACCCCTGGGGTGCCAGGAACCGCAGCAATGAGGGTGGCAGCAGGAGGGGACAGGGAGGAAAGAAGTGGGAATGGGAAGCAGGGCCTCCTGGCCAAGCCTCCCTGCAGGAGGGTGAATAAAGATGGAGACGCCACCTCTGTCCTGCTTCTGACCCCGCTCAGGAGGGGGAGCCTGCAGGGCAGGGGCAGGCAGCCTCCAGGGCACCAGGCAGGATGGACAGGGGCAGCAAAGGCGCAGGATGGGGGATGATGGGACCTGAACACGGGGAACAGGGGAGGCTGCACAGGAAGGCCAGGCGCTAGGAGAGTTTACACACGGCTCAGTTACCAACTGGGTGTGAAGGAGGAGAGAGGAACAGCCTCAGGTGACTTGGAGACTTCTAGTCTGCTGGGGGGTGGCACTGCTTTTGTCAGAAAAGGAAACACACTTTCTAGTGAGGGAAAGCCGAGTCTCATAAAGGTGCACCCGTTGCGTCTGCGTGGGGTGCAGTGAGTGGGCGTGACTCTGAGTCATCTGGGAGGGGTCTGTGCTCCCTCCATGAAGGTGTGCAGAGGAGATGGACTCTGGGGTGGAACGAGCAGGTCCGAAGTTAAAGCCAAGGGGAAAACGGGAATCCCTTAGATAGAGTTTCAGAAAAGAACAGCGCAGAGTTGAGGCGACCACATGAAATATTAAGGGATCAGAGCACAGGAGCCCAGAAAGAGACTGACAGCGGATGAGAGGAGGCAGCAACTGGAGGAGAGAGGTCCCTGCAGGAGACAATTCAACAAGAGGAGGATGGAGAAGCATCCCTCAGACTTGGTGATGACAGGGTCACTGTCAACGTCTGAACCTGCAGTTTCATTGGGTGATGAGGGAGAGTTTCTATAGCAGTAGGTGCAGCTAAGAACAGGAGTGAAGACCGCGCGAAGCAGAGGCCCTTTATCCCATCCGGTTTGTCTTGGGAAGAGGCCAGAGGAGCAGCGTCTGCACTGGCCCATGCAGCCAAGGGAGAACCGGGATCCTGGCAGGATCACAGGAGGAGGCAGCAGCAGGAGCACCTGAGAGAGGGCCCAGCCTGAGTGAGGGCAGGGAGATGTGCAGGTGTCTGAGAGGGAGCCCAGGGGACCTTGCTGGTGGCCTCTGCAGTGTGGGGCTGGGTGAGGGTCCAGCCTTGGCCATGCTGACCTTGCCATGAATCTTCCCGAATCTGGGGAAGACACCCTCAATTTGGAGAGAGAGAGAGAGAGAGAGGCTGAGACTGATCGATCTTGAGGGAGAAGAAGAGGAGGAGGAGGAATGACACGCTAGGGAGAATGGAAAAGTGTTGTTTGTTTGTTTTTGCAGACCTGGGCATGGACCCAAGGCCGCGCACTTGCTAGATAAGCACTCCACCCCTGAGCTACACCCTGGCTTAAGACAAGTTATTTCAGAGCTGTTTGGATATACAGAAATGAAGTTAAAAAACTCAAAACCTTTGTTGCCACTTCTGCAAACAAACAGGTCAGGGGCCCCAGCTCTGAGGTGTCTGGAACTGCAGCTGGGGACACACTGAGTCTTATTCTTCACTGGAACCTTTAATCAAGCAATTCCACCTTTGAATTTTCAGGCTAGGATAAAGCAAACTCAGGTTACCATCCCTTCAATCAAAACACAATGACAAAGGCATTTATGGTCTGTGTTCTATTAAGACAAATTCACAAACTCAGCCTTAGAATCAGAGTGTGCTGGTCAGCAGCCTCCTTATGACACCAATTTGATAGAATATAAACCATAATGGATATGAATTCATCTCAGGGCACATTCAATATCAAGGGAGCCAAGGAGAAACACCCTTCCTGTTTTCTCTGAATCAACATAGCCCAACTTCAAGCCCCTCTGCTCGGCTGGCCAGGAGATTTTGCAATAGCGATAATGATTTCAAGGACAACAGAGGCCTTTCCAGGTCCCAAGTGCTCTCCACCATGCGAGCAGTCACTGGTCAGCTGTCCACACTGGCATGCACCTCGGCACCTGGCTCCGCTGGGCTGTGTGTGCGCTGGGTTTGTGTATTTTAATTCCACATCTAATGTTGAAGTCGATCTTCCCTCTCTAGATCTTCCTTTGATGGGTAGCTTTCTCCTGAGCCATCACCACTGAATTACATACAGGACACTAGTTTCCCAAGACACCAGGTTTTTGGTGGAAGAGAGGCTCTTATAAAACCTTTTTTTTTTCCTTTCTTCTTATTGAGCTCAAAAACCCACAGTAGCAAAATCCCATCCACAAATTTAGGCTTTTACCAAAGCTGGGAAATACTGGTGGTAGAAAAAAAAAATATACACAGAAGAACAAAAATACAGGTGAGAAAATAAAAAAGGCAACAATATTTTTAAACTTAAAAATTTAGTATTTTAAAGAATTTAGTACCTAGGATTGTACACTTGAATGGTGGTAAAGGGCAAGTTGGGAGAATAAACACAGTTAATATTGTAATCAGATGGCCTGATTATGACTTAAAGAAGAAAGATCAAATCAAAAGATATAATTGGAAACAACTCCTGATGAGAAAGCGAACTGCAGTTATTTCATCTGAAGAGCCTACTCAATGAGAAACTTCAGAGAACGTAGTTTTTTGTGTGATTTGCTTTAGGCCTTGGACCAGGTCTCTCTGCATCGGGTTGGTCACTGATGGTTGGCTTTAAATATCATGTGCACATTCAGGAACAGGGCTCCATTTTGATAGAACCATTGAAAACACAAAGGTGCAAAGCTTTTTCTATAACACAAAAAATCAAAACAGCAGAGGGCAGAGAGCATATCCTGTGCTTCTCCTCTCTCCAGTGCCCTCCTGGGAGAAAAGGTGGGAAACACATTTTGATGATGCTGATGATGAAATGGTAGGATGACACGAAAGCAGGAATATTCCCAGAACATAAGGTGAGGGGATTTTAAGAGTTTTCATCTCACTCCAGTCAGAATGGCAATTATTAAGAATACAAGCAAGAGTAAATGTTGGTGAGAATGTGGGGGAAAAGGTACACTCATACATTGCTGGTGGGACTGCAAAATGATGTAGCCATTATGGAAAGCAGTATGGAGATTCCTCAGAAAACTTGGAATGGAACCACCACTTGACCCAGCTATCCCACTCTTTGATTTCTACTCAAAGAACTTAAAATCAGTACACTAGAGTGACACAGTCACATCAATGTTAATAGCAGCTCAAATCACAATAGTTAAACTCTGGAACCAAACTAGGTGCCTTTCAACAGATGAATGGATAAAGAAAATGTGGAATATTACTGAGTTTTAAAGAAGAATGAAAGTATGGCATTCACTGGTAAATGGATGGAGCTGGAGAATATCATGCTAAGTGAAATAAGCCAACCCCACCCCCCAAAAAAGGCTGAATGTTTTCTGATATGAGGATGTTAATTCACAATAAGGAGTGGGGCCTTGGGAAGAACAGAGTTACTTTATATTAGGTAGAGGGGAGTGAAGTGAGGAGAAGGGGCCTGGGAGTAGAAGGACAGTAGAGTGAAACAGACATTATTACCTCATGTACATATGACTGCATGACCGATGTGATTCTACAATATGTACAATCAGAAAAATGAGAAATTATACTCCATTTATGTATGATTTATCAAAATGTATAAATGCATCCTACTGTCATGTACAACTAATTAGAACAAATAAAAAAAATTTAAAAAGAGTTTTCACCCATAGTCTTTTTTTGTTTGTTTCATTTACTTGATTGTGTTTATTTTAGTTTTTGTTCTGATTCTTTTAATTTAACTATGAGTTATTTGGAAAAATCACAAAACTTATTTTTTCTGTGAAAAGAATCTTGTTCTGATTCCCACCCGCCCCCTTTCACAGAGCCACAGAGAGGTGAAGCTTCTTTTGCTTTCTGTGCCCTGAAGGTTCTTGAGAAATGTCAGTTCCTTGTGCCATACTTACAAGCGCATAAGGTATTTGCATATATGTGCAGACGCTGCAAGAAAAAATCCATTTTCTGCTCCCCTGCCCATTAGATCTTAATATTGAAAACTCACTGGAGTCCCAAGGCTACACCTGCTCCCTCAGGATGAGCCTTGTGTCCTGGAACACTGTGGCTGAAGCTCTTGCAAGCCAGCACCTTCTGGAAGCATCCTGGTTGAAATCCAAGCCCAAACACTCATTGAAAACCAATCAATTAGCTTATTAAATAAAATATAGATGTATCAGGTGAGATATTCATCTTTGATTACACGTTTTGCTTCATCAAAAAAAGCAAAGTCATTATATAGCTATTTTTAACATGGGTCATATTTTTCAAATAATAAAGCAAGAGTCTGCTGTCTTGGCTAAGAACTTTTTTTAAAGGGGCTCTCCTTGGTTCCCCTCTTAGTGACTGTCACTGGATGGACTGCTTATTGTCTTTCCTGTTGTGCTTGTAACTCTCACTTAAAAAAATTAAATAAGACTTTTAGGGACATATGGCTTTTCTTCCACCTCCATGTTTCAAATTTACTTGGAAACACCTACCCAGAGCTGGAGTTTCTGAAGTGTCAACAGCTGAAACATCCTGGGAGTTGCAAATGCTTTTCGTGTTAAGAGTCAGAGATGGAAAATTACTAGATTTAACGAATGAGAAGGACAGCAGGCTTGGATGGGTCATCTCTACATTGATTTATTTCTAAGCGATGTCAAATGTCCTAATAAGCACTGAGGAAGGGAAGAAACATTAGCATCAGGTTGTTTAAACTTTAAATTTTACCAAGGCATCCGGATACAGTACACTTTCAAGTGGATTTTTTTCTTTAATTAACAATCAGAAGCACGAACTAATACTGATTCTTAGTAACAAAGACATCAATCATATACTTAACATGTAGGTAAAAGAGGCTGATGTCACTCTATTATTAAGAGACTATTGGTAAAATTAAGGAAATAAAGAAAAAAACTAGAAGAATAAAACTAAATTTTGGCATTGATGTTTAAATCAGAATATATTACTCCTGGCACACAATCCAATATTGAAAAACACTGGAGCTAATTTTACCATTTTAGAGTGAATGGTTGAAATAAGTCTGACTTGTTGGTCTGAAGAAAATTCTAATCTCTTCCTCCCAAAAGAACAAAACTGAATATAGGCCTGAGATTACTCAGAGGGCTGGAGAACTGGATAATCAAAAGAGAAGTAAGAAAATGCTCCACTATAGCAAAGAAAATAAGCACATATGATTTCCAAAAACATAAATAAAGACAATGACTTTGTGCTTTATAAAAAAAAATCATAGGTAAGTTATTTTAAAAGTAGGAATCTAGTTGAATGAATCAATAAGCCATGGAAAATATTTTAATGACCTGTTTTTTTTTTTTTTTTTTCAGTTAATCAGTATTATTTCCTCGTTGGACATGGTGGCACATACCTACAATCCCAGCAGCTGGGGAGGCTGAGGCAGTAGGATCTCAAATTCAAAGCCAGCCTCAGGCACTTATTGAGGCCCCTAGCAACTCAGCAAGACCCCGTTTCTAAATAAAATATTGACAAGGGCTGGGGATGTGGCTCAGTGGTAAAGTGCCCCTGAGTTCAACCCTTGGTACCAATCCTTAAGAGATTTGCTTTTGACCATGTATTTGAGCAGTTTTCTGCACACCACTGTAACTCTAGCTGTCAATAATGAAATAATGAAAGTTTGACAAAACTGTGAAATGGCCCCCAATGCATCTGAAACTGGCATAAAATACCTCAACGGTTTGGAAAAGCAAAGAGGAGTCTCACAGCAGTCTTTGAACTTAAATGAACCTTTTCCACTGATGACAAACTGATTCCACAACAATAAATTCACAGGTTTCAGACTGGGACCTTCATATGGGTACAGGAATAGCACATTATATTCACAATAAGGATATTCTCGTGTGGATACAAACAGCACTTCTCGTAAACACAAACATCTTGCAAAATGTATGTCTTGCCAACACATCACAAGATACATACCACACACAAAAATTCCAACTGTTTGGGGAAAGGCTTCGTTGCTGCCACTTTTAACTAGCTCCCTAACAAAAGTCAGCAAACTCCCAAATACTGCAATCATGCGTTGTCAAGTCAGACTTCAGAAACGGAGTTTTGTTCCTTCGCTGGTAAATCAAAGGAGTCATTTTGAAGAACTTTTCTTTGATTTTCAAAGGTGAAAACTAATAGTGTTAAAATGTTCCATCACACAGAATGCAGAAATAATGAATTCTACCAAAATAATTTAGACATTAAAAGGGCAAAAAGGTTACCTACTTTTACAAGACTTTCTGTTGTATTCATGCCTGTTGATAACCATTCACACAGTTTTAAAGCAGGAAAAGATGTTAATAATATGGAAAACATCCAAGAGCACAGTTGAAGTGGTCGTACAGAGCAGTAAATGAAAAACTGGCTTATCAGTGCATTTGAGCATCAGGTATCATTACAATTTTGAAGATTTATTTACAACTTAAAGGCAATGATTTTGAATAAGGGTGATAGGTGCTAAGGATTGCTTTTAAATAAGCATGTAATCCGCTGTGGCAGTAGGTCAGGTTCACATGAAGACAGGAACCCACGGCTGTTCTGTTGAACCCCTTGGCTCACTGAGACCCTGACCCTGTCCTGGAGTCAAGGACTGCCACAACCCGGACTCCTCCTAGTTCTGACATTCACCCCAGCTCATCGACTTACTCAAAGTTCTCTGAGCTGTGCTTCTAGAGAAATGCTGAGCTCATCAGGAAATGCCACATATCTAGGATGAGGCTACAAAGAGGGGGACAGGCTGGAGTGTCCATCTTCTCCTGAGTTGGTCCACAAGTACACCGGTTCAGATTGAATCAAGAAAAGAGAGTCAAACAAATCCCCTCCATTCCATTTTGGACATGGAGAAGAAAAAGTTTTGGGGTAGCTGCTCAAATTAATGCAGTTATTATAGTTTTTAATATAGTTAATGAAGTTTTCCTTGTGGTGCAGACTCAAGATTAAATTATAATTACCTACTAAATAGATCCTAGAATTGATCTTAGCCAAATGAAATAAGATATTTGAGCTTTTATTCTTTTTTAAAGGAATGATCTAAAGTAAGGAACAAATCAAGTAAATTCAATGATTTCTTTGGTTCAACACCCAAACAGACCGTGGCAACTATAGGAGACATTCAGGACCTCAGGCATTGGCCTGAAGATCAATACAAAAGCAAAACAACAACAATACCAAACCTGACCGGGTCTCAGGAGGGAGAAGTGACAGGCAACTGCAGGTGAGGAAAGGAATTCTGGTTTCAAGGTAAATCGTGATAGACTGTTTCATGACCAAAGGAATAGAAGGCTAAAAGGGTCTCGACGAGTTATGTTTTTGAGGGAGAAAGCAGAAATACCTTCACTGAAATGAAGTTTCCTAAGAGTGAAATTCATTTTTAAACACAGCTATGCCACCATAGCGTCTAGGACACTAAGGAAATGTACTGATGTCATGTATGAGGGACTCCATCTATTTTTAATGCAGACATGGGGAGAAGGCCTAATTCAAGTGAATAAGCTCCACTTATAGAATGCCGTTACTTCAGCACAGAAAATAAAAGGTTGGAGCTCTGGAACCAGGGGGCCATTTGTTCTGCTAGCTCAAAGCTTTGGAGCAGGGATTGGGGCTTCAGAGTGGCCAAGAATGCAAGGCCCTGTCAACCAAGGCCTTTGAACTCTTATTTTTGGCCTAAGCTAAGGTGACTGTCTCAGTCTCATCGTCTGCATTCTCTCCGGAGGAAATGGAAATGGCAGTCATCTTCCTTATAAAAATAGGCAAAATGCTGTCATTTCTCCGGACATAAAATTTGTAGCAGATTTCAGCTACTTTGATAAGACTTCAAACTGTTCCTCTACTACATTCTCAGGCTCGGGGCCCCATGACATGCCTGTTAAGGACTCAATTACTCTGAACACTCAGCTGACAGCCCACACATTCACTTAAGCAGTAGAAAATTCTAGTTCAGAATATGAGTTCAGAGTAGTCTTGTTTCTTTCTCTTCCCTCAAGAAAAGACGGCATGCATGGAGAACTTGACTGTAGTCTTGCCTTTAAAACGAAAAGAAGCAATGCTTCCTAAGTCATCAGTTTCAGTCATTGTTTTGACCAAATTCTTTCAAAGAAGCTGAAAACTGAATAAAGGGAGACAGAAGTCCAGGTGCCAGGAAAGCCCCAGGAGCTGAGGCAAAGAACAAGGAGGTGTTAAAGAAAACCAGAGGTCTCCATCTGGGTGGATGCTTGCCCAGAAGTCAGTCACGGAGGGAGGGGTGCATTATGGGAGGAGGGGCTCATCCTTAGGAAGGAAGGTCAAGGCGATGTTAGAGAAGAGTATTATCATCGCCAACTAAGAGTTGGTGAAAGGAAGGGAAAGATGCTCAGAAGTTGGTTGAACTTGATGACCATCAATTTGGAGGGCTGTTCTAGACTAGTCATGTATTTGAAAGTCGTCTTCATGAGATTTTAAGCTGTTCCTTAAATTCCAACATGACACAAACGAAACCTATTATTGTCCCATGTGTTCTGACACAGTGCCCAGTTAGTGAGCATGGCATTTATTGTGATATGGAGACCGTTTCCATTAATGCCAGCTGAGATCAAGAGATTGAGTCAGGGTTTTAGCAGTCGCATCCTACAATAGCTTATATTTGAATTTGTAGACAACTAAAATTCTCAGATCTTTTTTTTTCCATGTAAATCAGTGCTTCTCTTGTCTTTTATCTGTATGATAACATTTTAAATTTAAATATAGGATTTTATGTTTATTCCTGTTATATTTAATCTTTTTGGTGGTGATCCAGCAATTCAGCCTGCCAAAAATTCAGACTGCTAAATAAGGGATACCAATCAGTTGCTTTCTATCTTCCCTGGAGAAACTAAGGAAATTCAAGTATAAAATGCATCATGAAGAATTAGGGTAAAATATAAAGCATCTCCTAAAGGCAGAGTTAGAGAATCAAGGAAAGGTATAGAAGAAGTTTCTGATCTTTACTCTTTTTAAATTTATAAACACTTTTTTAGGTTACCAAGTTTCAACTAATTAAAAATGGTTAAAACAATCCTTGTGGGGAACTTTGATTTTCTACCTCAGGAAGAACTGGCCATGCTTTCTTTGGGTTCAAGAGTTCTCTGCTTTACTCCTATAAGATGTACCACCCTCCTTTCATTTTCTATGTGCCTTCTCATTTTACTAGACCATAAAATCATTTTTTGGGTAGAGTACCGGGGATTGAACACAGGGGCACTCGACCACTGAACCACATCCCCAGCCCTATTCTGTATTTTATTTAGAGACAGGGTCTCCCTGAGTTGTTTAGTGCCTTGCTTTTGCTAAGTCTGGCTTTGAACTTGAGATCCTCCTGCCTCAGCCTCCCAAGCCACTGGGATTACAGGCATGTGTCACAGTGCCAGGTTAGACCATAAAATCTTTGGGGACAGGAATCATATCTTATTGGCTTTTATGTTCCCAAATATATAACGGGCATTTAACAAATTTTTTAATGGTTGATAATAAAACACCAAATGATTTAAGGGCAAGTGTGAGGGAAAAGGATTCAATCATTTCATCAACAGACATTCAGTACCTCCTATTCACCAGGTGAGGTAGAAGCCCACAGGAGAAAGCGGCCATCTTGACCCCCTGGGGGATAACACAGACCAGAAGATCTCTGAAGGTGTCCTTGCATTTGTGTGCTCATCATGTCTGTGATTTCTAGTCAAAGACCAGGTACATTCAACATTGTAATATGCCTCAGTGGGAAATCTAAAATTACCGATGTTTTAAATTACTGATGCCTAAAATGTGAGCTGTTTTTCCTATAAAAAAATAAAAAGCTTCTGTTATTTTATATTTATCACTAAGGCATTTTGTGGCATTTGAATATAAATGGTCTTGTTTCTAAAGTCATGCATTTATTGGGGACTTACACTGTACTGCAGATGGAAAGTCGGAAACATACAGTTTTATGTAATCCCTGTGCACTAATATGTAATTACACTCACGAACAGTGCTTGCAATTAGCACCTTAAATCATCTATGGAAGAAAAATGTCTTCACAGGTAGGAGGCTATTTTCACTGAGTCGAGTGATTTTGCAGGTATTAAATCTGGTTCCTCTTTGTAATCAGTACATTGACTATTCATGAGAATTAATACTTTCTCATTTCTCATAATGATGCTTCATTAACTCACTTAGGTAACGGTTTTCCTTTCTTGGTACACTTGCAGATATAAGATGGATTTATAAACTATCTTCCTTTTCCACAAAGAGGTCTGGGTGTTTGAGAAATATTATTTGCACATGTATATATCTTTCTATGGCTCTACACACTAGAGGCTGGTGCTGTTTTTATTTTGGTAAATGGTAATGCTCTCTCCTAACCAAGTTATATTTGTAATTAGCAGCATTTTCTGAGCTTGTGTGCCCAGTCTTATGGCATTTTGACACCACTGTTGCAGAGCAGTTAGTTAATTCCACTGTTGCAGAAGTTAGTTAATTGAAAAATATTTTTCCAAGTGCCTCCCTGCTCTTTCCTTTGCTTGTGATTTTCAAACACAGCTCTAGTCCACAGGAGTCAGATGATGTGTACCAAAAACTTACTCCGAAGATTTAAAATAAAAAGGACAACTAAACATTTCTCCTGGGGGCTTGATTACAGTCACACAATTACTGTTGAGCCTCTCCCAAATTTCACACACTGCACTGCATATTGGGGGTCCGTGAAGTCTGTTAACAAAGTAAAAACAGCTCCACCCAGAAAAGAAGCTCTTTCAGACACATCACCTCATTGCCAGCAGAGCATGCAGGTAAGTGGACAGTGTGAAGACTGATCAATAGGAAATGACAGCTTCATCAGTCCTGTCCCCAGACTCATCTACTTGCTGGGAGCCGCTGGGGTTTGTATTCCAGCTAGCAACAGAAACAATCTGTATGCATGCTTAAATCAAGTTTGTTTAAAATTAGAAAATGGCATAATGTATTCAAAGGTTTTCATGCAGTATTTGCATAGAATTAAAAAATATGCTGCATGCTTTGAATTTGGAGAACAGAGGTATATAACTCACCTATTGGTATGATTGGATGTTTAAAAACTCCATTACAGAAACCATTGTGCATAACTTTAAAAGAAAATGAAATTAGAACATATAAGCTTCTTTGCCGGTCTAATAAAAATAAAATGAGCATGTGTGAGAAACTAGATTGGTTAAATAAGATCTTTAAGTAAATATGAAGCTTTTTTGTTGTTGTTGCTTAGCAAATGAGAAAGTGTTTTCATATGCAAGCCTGAGCAAATGTTTCCCTTGGCCAGAACATTCTTTTATAATGGTGGCTATCATTCCTGCTAAGCCAGCAGAAATGACTTTGTTGCTGTACAGGGGTTAAGAGAAATTGAGAAAGGAAGAAGAACGGGACAGAAAGACAGGCAGAGGCACAGAAAAATAAAATAAAGGCTATTAAGTGTCTGCTGGTAATTTAAACAGTTTTGGCAACTGCATGGTCTTAAACTGCACAGTGGGCTTAACAAGCCCATCGGGCTGCACTTCCTCCTGGTCTGGCCTTGGTTTGTAAATGAAAGCATTTCTGCATGAAAAGGAAAGTCTTCTGTGGTGTATTGGTGGAGGAGGAGGTGGGAAAGACAGGGAGACATTCTTCCTGTCTCATATCCCTCTTTCCACCATATTTTTCACCAAAAGGAGGGGGGCTGCAGAGGGCTGAATGGCAGGAGGTGGGCTTCCCTGGGGCTTTAGGGTTTTTCCTCCCTGGAGTACCAGGTCTCTCCTCCAATGGCAAATGGGCCACATGCCACTGTCTTCTACTGTGAGCATCATGGATCTGCAGGAAGTCACCAGGACCTACCTCCCTCTGCTCAGCACAAGGGACTTGGCCGAGGACTACTCTCAGATTGTGGCTATGAGGACGACCTCAAGCTGCTTCTGGTCTGCCTGTGACCCAGTGTGTGAAGTGGAGCCCAGGTTAACCTTCCCCTGGCTCAGAGCTTCTCCATGAGCTTGGAGAGGGACATTCTTGAGAAGATAGTTGGGAGCCCAGATTTCTCAACCAGTCATGTTTTCAAAGCCAGCTTTACCAAAAACAAAACAAAACAAAGCAAAAAGCAAAAAGCAAAAAACAACAAGAACAAAAAAACAAAAACAAAACCTGTGTCTTGGGAGATGCCAAGACCTAAAAGAAATAAAGCTAAAACTTCAGTCTTTCTTTTTCTCTTGCCTCCTTCCAGATAGAATCCAGAAAGAAGCAGCAGCAATACATGGGCACACCCGTCTCCCAGGGATCAGTCCCAGTCCTGGCTGTAGCGCAGGAAACATCATGTAAAATGCAGAAATAATTATAACTTACTCAAAACGTTTAAAGAGCCTCATAGCACTTTTTTCTTGAGTGTCAAAATTATCATTTTCCTACAGAAATAAGAAGGAGGCATGTAACATATCTGCTTTAGAATATCCCAAAATATAAAACAAAGAGAAGTGAAATATTTCTAAAAGAAGAATTGAATTCTTTGCAAATAAATTAAAGTTCAATGTAAGAATAATCTTGAGATGTTGAAGAATGGAAAGAGGATTATTTTCTGCTATTAACCTCTAGTTTGTGTTCCAAGAAGTATCTGAAATTTTATTTTTGTATGTGTTTTGATTCATGAGTGTTCAAAGCTTTGACATTTGCTTTGAGAAACTTCCATGCTGCAAAAAAAAATAGGCTGTAGTCCAAGCTCACCTCCCCAATTTTCACATAAAGACCTTTGCAGTTGCCCAGGTCTCAGTTATATATTAATAGGCTTTGGTGCAATTCCAGGGCTAAAATCCACAAAAAGACAGCAACAAAAAATATCTACAGAACTTTCAGTCTGTTCTGCCTCAACCTGGCCTCTGGTGAGTTACAAAGAATCTAAACATCTTCAACACAGGAGCTCACAGGTATCAGAGTTTGCCACAGCTGGGTGCTTCCTGAGGGGAGCAGGACTGACAGACATTCCTCAGCAAGGCAGCATGTTGGAGCAGACAGCAGACAGACTGCCAGTCCAGCCAAAAAAGACAGGCACCCTTGCTTCTCAGTTGATTCCACCCAGCAACATGGCCTCACTCAATGGGGATGAGGCTTTCTCATCTCTAAAATGGGCATGATCATATCAACATTTCAGAGAAAAACAATTTAATTGAAGCAAAACACTTGGGAAATAATAAGGGCAAATTAACGTCTAGCAAGGTTTGATGATATAAGATGGTGACGACATTTTACGAACCAAGTTAATTCTAATCGACCACTTAATATTCATATTTTACCTCTCTGTTTCACATGCAAAGACTTAAGCAAATACAAATGTCTGTTGGATTTTATAACATTCTGTCCAGGAAGGCAAATAGCAGTATATCCATCAAGCATCTATACCCACTCAAACTGTGACTTCTCCATCTGGCTCCCTGGTTCATGCAGCTCAGTGTTTACTCTTGATAGTGCTCAGGAGAGAGGGTCACTGTTGACTTTTATGACAAAATGATCAAAGGACAGGTGTTTCTCCTAAACACTACTAATCTGCTAAAGGCTACAGGGGCTTCTGTCCCAAGACTGCCTCACATCCTCACTTCCTTTAATAATCCCAGTCATTTCCTGTAATCTTAGGTACAACTGCTCAAAATTTTTGCCTGCTAACTTTAGCTTAAATGTCTTGGAACTCAAACCAGAGCGAGACACACTTCTCTCCTGAGCAGCTGCCCTCTCCCGGGAAGGCACCAACTCACAGGAGCACTCCTAATCACAGAGGAAGGCACGCCGACCACCTGTTACTCAAATGCAATTTCCGGACGATTATCTTTTAGGCATCAGAAGTTGCCCTTCGGCATTGGCCTGTGAATATGTGGCTGGGCGTACGTATAAGCTCACATCTGTTCTCGTGTCTCACACGGTCACGGACAGAGCTCTTCAGGTTTCAACCGCTGCCTGCATGAAGCGCTACTGCCTCTTACAGCTGTCAATCACCGGCCTATTAGAATCACATTAACCAGAACTGCACTCAGAAACTTATAAAATTGATTTGACTTTAGGATGATTGATAGTGATATCCCAGTGAACATGAACTTGAAGTGAGTATCAGGAGCTACAGTTGACATGGTGCTGTCCAACATGATGCTCACATAACCAAGGGAAGCTTTGCACAATGGCTTTTGAGGGGATGGTGAGAAACACACCTGAGGTGAGGGGAGAAGAAGTCACTGTATTTGGTACTTTGTTGGGGGCTAAATCTGGACACTCATGAGACTCCCTCTAATCCCAGACTCCCTGATGCTACCCCAACACAGCCCTCATGCACTCTCAGCAGCTCCGAGGACAGAATTGCTAGGTCACAGTATTGCTGTAGTCTATTTAATATTTATTTTTATCCTAATTCTCTTCTTTGCTTATAGATAAGCCCTTAAATATATTATTAAAATATTTGAGTTCAGTGTAACAAATCATAAAATAATACATACTTTTAAAACATGTCAAGATCCTGAGTTTGAAATAGACACAATGATGTGCTTTGTTTCAATCTCATAATGACATTCCAATTAAACCTGAGGAGCAGAGCCTTTCTCTGCCACTCTGCGGTACAGCATGGTCTGGGCAGGGGAGGGGTCCTGGGGCCAGGGGCCCGGCTGGTAGGGGCAAGGGGGAACGTTTCTTTCACTCAGGGCTTCTTCTAAGGGAATCATGGAGTTTAAATCTGTGTTGTGTCCTCTGGCCAGCAGAATAGGAGAGAACCCATAATTTAAAGCATTTTTTTTTCTAAATAGTCACAAGATTTTTGCAAAACTTCCCCAGCTAGAGTAAATAAAAAATGAATGATTAGTAACTATCCTGACAATAAAAATGTGCTGGGTGATAAAAAATAAAACAAAGTCCTCTTATGGTGATTATTCTGATGAGTTTATGCTGTCATAAGGCAAATGAAGGAAATTAAATAAATCTTACTTTCTGCTCAGAAAAGCTGCGGTGGGGTGGAGGAACAGGAAAGAAGAGGAAGTCAGAGTCAGTTAGATTTCTTTCAACACAGTTCTTAGCTAAGGAACTACTCAGTAAGGAACAACAGCTCAGCCCAGTATCTCTGTACTAAATTGACCTACGTTATCATAACTTCTTGAATACCCTCTGACCTAGCCACGTGATTTATCCCAAACTTTGAAGACACCTTCTGTGCCTTTATATCTTGCTCAGTGCCAGGCACAGAATAGACATCTACCACATACTTGTACCATTTTCTTTTCTTGTGTCTAGGACTCAGTAAGTTGTCTAGGACCATTAAAAGTTGAAAATATCCTACACTGAAAATGCACTTCACATATCTGACCTACCAAGCACTCTAGCTTAGCTACTCAGCACACTGGAGCACGTGGGTTGGACACTACCCAGCATCATGGGGATGAAGGGTACCACATATCGTTATCCCAGAAAAGGCCATGGTTCAGAATTCAGAGCATGTTTTATATTAAATTTATATTGTTTGTACCCTTTGTAAAGAAGAAAAATTTGTAAACCATCCTAGGTTGGGAAGGTTCATATCTGGCCATTTCTATGAGTCCTTCTCTGGTGCTATTTTAGTAATTTAGAAGAGACAAAGTGGTGCCATGTTAAGAGCCTGAGAGAAAACCCATCAGAGGAGGGGGGGGGTTCATATCCATGGCGCACTAGAGGGACAAGCAATGAGATGGTGGCCAGGCATTCTGGGGTCCAGGAGATATCTAGGGAAATTATTTGATGGCCATGAGCACAAGGCTGCTGACTGAAGCCACTGTGTGCCTGCACTAAAAGGGAGACCAGGTCTTGTGAGGTTTGACACCTGAGTCATTCTTCTACAGGAAGAAAACTAATTTAGCAATAAAATAGTACTCAACAGTGATAAGATAGTACTCAAAAGGCAAGTACTCATAGGCAGACTTATTCTATGTAATTTTTTTTAGGATGGGTCTCTCTATGTTGCTCAGGTTGGTCTTGAACTCAAGTGACCCTTGAGAGTCAGCCTCCCAAGCAGCTGGAACTGTAAGTGTGTGCCACCGTTCCCAGCTCAGTAATTCTTTTCTTTTAAGATGGTAATATAGGTTAAAAATAAATATTTTTAGCAGACAAGTAAACCTGCTGCTTCTCTAAGGCTAAAAGGTGGAAAGTCCTCTTGAATTTGAAGTTCTCAAGCAAAAAACTTCATACAGGTTGGCAGGTTGGCAGAATTCATACGCCCCACTAGGATTCTAGGTTTACAGTACATCAAGTTTTACGTAGCACATATGTTAGCTTCATTGTGCTCTCACACGGGACATTGAAAGTTACAGTTGTTTAAATGGCATGTATTTGTTGAGTGCTTAGGTTGAAAACACCTGGCAAATATTGGATATTTCCATATTTTGTTAATATTATTGTCACAATATTATACGGTAGAGACAAAGATTCTAAAGAAGAAAGCTATCACATATCTTTTGTGGAATTTGTTTTCTTCTGTGTTCAAAGTATGAAAATTCTTCTAATTTCTATTTAGAATAGCAAAGTAGGTAGGCACGCCAACTCTGGAGGCAGACAACCTCAATTTAAACTTTGGCTTTCTCTACCTTCAAAGTTGTAACTTCACCTTCTAAGTCTTAGTTCCATCATCTCTAACACAGGGACATTACCTACTTTTAGGGTGACTGTGGGCATTAAACAAGGAGGTAATGAAGACATTAGCACTGTGCTGGTCGCCTATAACACTCAAACACAGCCAGGGTGAACTCTGGTTAATGCTTGGGTGTTAATCACACCAGTTCCCCAAAGGTGATCAGCACAAGGATCTTGGCTTTGCAGGTCCTAAAGAACAAAGGTTTGCCAGTGGGAACCTTGTGAGTTTTATACACACACACACACACACACACACACACACACACACACGACTCAGCAGTCACTTCTCTAACAAGAAAGAGCAATGGCTGTCAGCCAGGCTGTATTTGAATCCTCACTTTCCCATTCAATACCTGTGACCTTGAACAAGATCTAAGTTTTTATTTCCCCATCTGAAAAGGGATAGCATACCTCCTTCATGAGGAGGTCTGAGCACATTGGGAGGACTTTTTGGTCATAGGTCCAGCATACACCTCTTCCTTCTGCTTCATGTCCTCAACATTCATTCAAGAAGCAGAGCCACACTGGGCACATGCAGCGCCTGCAGCAGAACCAGACGGCTCACGCTCTGCCTTTCTACCCTGAATTCCTAAATTAAAGTCAACATCAAGGAGTGTCTTGCAAAGTTTAAAAAAGTGACAAAATGCGAGTTTGGAGTAGCTTGGGTTTGTGTGTGTAAAGGGCCATCTCCTTGGGTCACTACTGAGTGTTTTTAGTAGGACCCATAAAGGGCTCGTTTGGGTGGTCAAATGCCTAGGTGATAAAGGGCACTTGTCCTCCGGTGGTGCACAGAGATGGGCTAACCAGAAGGAGCACTTTGTCAAAACCCGCGCGTGTCAAAATCACTAAGACGAAGGTCCTACCAACCCATGGTTATCTACCTATCTTTCTGTCTACCTGTCTATTGTCTATTTATTTTTCGACAACAAAGTGGAACATCTAAAATCACATCCAAATAGCAAATGGGGGTGAACACTAAGGATATTCTAAGAGGAGGCCTGGAGGGCAGATGAGAAACGCTACATTGTACTTTTAGCTTTGATGAATCCTAGATGACCACAAATCAGTCATGTAACAGTTTTTTTCTTTTGTTGAGTGAGAATAAAATTGACTTTCCAGCAAGGCATAAACAGTTGCTAAAACTCTTTGCCAAAATAGAAGAATTTATAAATAGTTGAAAAGTGTGAACAGCAGGGAGGAATTTTGGTTTCCTTCCTTGTTAGATAACAGCATACTCACCATTTGATTAAAAGAGAAGAAAATGTGGAAATTGATAATACTCAGTTGAATATGTTTGCCAATTTCAGTTTCAGTTTATGTGTGAGTGTGTGTGTGTGTGTGTGTGTGTGTGTGTTTTCCACGTAGCATAGACTGGTTCAAAGAATTTTGGGAAAATATGGTGGAAAAAGTAATGTCATTTTTGTTTTCACAACTTCTTAGGGACAAACGAAGGAGCTGGAGTCTGATCTGACTACGTGTATGTGTGAGGTGCTCTTCAGTGAGAGACACGGGAAGGAAGAGAGCTGAGTAGGAAGGCAGATGGGCATGGTGGTTAAGGATGTCGGAGCTGGCCTGTCTGAGCTGCAGTTGCGACAGAGACATCTTTGTGTGGCAGGACCTTGGGCGGAGTACCTTCTCCAGTCCCCGGGTCCCCCTCCATGCCACAGTATAAAAACGTACCTTTCTCCTGGTGTTTTGGTGAAGATTAATGGATAACAGGTTAATATGTATACATAAAGTGCTTAGAGCAGTGTCTGACACACAACGAGTACCAAATGTCAACTCTACAAAGGACAAAGAGCTGTTTAAAAAGATAAGCCGCAAAAATAAGTTGAAGTATGTAACAATTATTAGCAGGAAAGAAAATCCTTTTAGGCATGAGAAATCTTACAGTTACAGTTTTTGACCATAAATCTTGCTATTGGATAAAAAAGAGAAAGTGAAAACTCTCAACTATTAGTAAGTTTTTTCCTTTTCTATCCAGAAGAATGAGTTTTGAAGTAAATGTGAAAATAGCCAAGATGGAATCTGAACCTCAGTGATGTGAACACGGGGATGACGCAAGGGCTGTGTCCCGAATGGACGCCGGTGTCCTGGCTCCAGGTGAGTCACCTGCACACGCCCTGGAGGAATCTGTAAGTGAGACTGCCAAACCTTGGTGGTGACCTTGTTAAAAATCAAGAAACTTCAGGTGTTGTTCTGCCACTTTCAAGTATGGGAAAGGACATAAAATTTTTGTGGATAAAGTGTATCACTGAAATACATGTAGTATACCTCTGTAATAGTTTTGGTGAGTGTAAAAACAAGAAATATAACATATAAAATATTCTGCTGGTAAATGGATGGAGTTAGAGAATTATCAGACTAAGCAAAATAAGCCAAACCCCAAAACCAAAGGCTGAATGTTTTCTCTGATATGCCAATGCTTATTCACAATAAGGGGAGGGAGGCAGGGAAGAAGAGAGTTAGGTAGAGGGGAGTGAAGGGAGGGGAAGGGGTCTGGGGTAGGAAGGATAGTAGAGTGAAACAGACATTATTACCTCATGTACATATGACTGCATGACCGATGTGATCCTACAATATGTACAATCAGAAAAATGAGAAATTATACTCCATTTATGTATGATTTATCAAAATGTATAAATGCATTCTACTGTCAAATACAACTAATTAGAACAAATAAAAAATTTAAAAATATATATAAAATATTAAGAGGTACACAAACATTTCTTGGAAATGAAATTTCAAAGCCACAAGATACAAATTCATGAATTTATTTGTACAATTGCATACCAAGATGGGATTGTAAATCACTGGAACATGCCAAAGGCCTGGCTGGCCTTCCATAGAGACGATCAGGAGAGGAGACTCTGGAGCTCTCTTAAGCCTACACCTCATTTAAAAAATCTCACTCCCATGGTCCATTGTGGACATTTAGAATCAAACTATTAGCATTCCGTCCCTCAGGCTTACAGCATGGACTGTCACAGAAGTGCACACACCATGGGAAGAATGGCACCAACAGTCCTCTTGCACACGAGTGTCTTCACATTAACAAGACTGCCACTTCCTTCGTGAACTGGGTTTTCCTGCAAGGATAATGACCCTTGTGAAGTACCAGAAAGCCTGTGATGGGCTTTTCAGAGGACAGCCGTGACCAGGGAAGTGAGGATGTCCTCAACAGAACCTTCTTCCATTAGGACAACCACTAACCCGAGTGCACTGGAAATGGCAATCGACACGTACGTAAGTCAGACAAGAAAAAATACCTGGCAAACCCTTTAGGGTGCTATCCTCAAATCTGACTAATTTTATGAAGAATTTTATAACAGAATAAGCAAAATCATTGACTGGTTTGTACTCTGAAGCATTCCTTAGGCTGAAACTCAAGTACATGCTGTTAATGGCTGTAGAATGTTATAATCCATCATTCTGCAGTGGAGAGGCAGAGCAGGACCTGCCTGAGGAGTGGTCCTGGAACCGTGGGTCAGATAGGGGGTCAACTCCAACCCAGCTGGTCTTACCTGTCTACTCCATCTTGATCTCAGATGTGAGAACTACATTCATCACACACACACACACACACACACACACACACACACATATGTATATAAATATATATACATTTTTTGTGAACAGCTTCTTGTCCACTATTTTTTTCAAAACGAATTTGAACAAATAGAGAAGCATATCTCATTTTAAAAGATTAAAAGGATATACACAACATTATCAGTTAATAGACACCAGAGGGAGGGAGGAAAGAAGAAAGAAAATAAAAAGCAACGGAGAAGACAAAGGTGGAACAGAACCTAGACATCCATTGGAGACCTTCGGATACCAGACGTTTACAACTCTAGAGAAGCAGTCACAAACAAAGGAAGTTTGTAATATTTCACTTTCAACTTAGAAAAAATCTGAACCATTTAGAACTGTGTGACAATTTATATTTTCTCCCTCAGAGATATTTTTATATGCATATAAAATATATAAGTATATTTTATATTATATGTATATAAAAATATAAGTAACCTACCTTTAAATCTAAAATCCTGAAGTTCCAAATTCTAAGCAAAAGACTGACCCTCAATGGCCAGGGTAGGTTAGTGTGGATTACTTTTAGATGACTTCAAGGTCATCCTCATACCCTGTGAA
Source organism: Glaucomys volans (assembly GCA_020662805.1). NCBI lineage: Eukaryota > Metazoa > Chordata > Mammalia > Rodentia > Sciuridae > Glaucomys > Glaucomys volans. Next base: position 1,503,140 of record JAJEJO010000145.1, on the reverse strand, counting down.
GAACACTAGACCAGAAGCAAGAGACCAGGTCCCACCTCTGCCACTAACTAATTAAGCAGCTTTCTAAGGCATGATGAGAACCAAGTGTGGAAGACCAAGTTCAGAATAATAAAGCTAAGGGGAGAAGAGTTATTTGCAATCCATAGGTTCAGAAATGGTCAATTTAAAAGTAGAAGGGGCAAGATTGATACATGTGTAACATTCTCACAGATGCTCTGAATGAAACTTGATGACATTGTGGAAGAGAATAGGATGACTTTGGAATGAAGAGAGGTGCCTGGAACCTGGGGGGCAGCTATCGGAGTTCTGGGCCAAAATACCAGACAAAGCTTAGAGGAAAAGAACGTGGTCTCTGGGGCCACTATTGCACAGTTATCTGAGACTATGCATTTGGGATTATTTGTAACATAGGCCATGCATATATAATGAAACTTTGTTCTTACCCAAATAACTCCCATTTAGGAAAATCATTCAAGGACCTCAGCAATTGGCTTGTGGAGAATATGGTTCAGGAAAAAGAATTTTCCAGGACATGCCAAGGAACCAGGGTCAAAGCTTTGGCCCTGGGTTGTCGTCACATTAAATTAATCACAGTGACTTTTCTTTTTCTTTTTCCTTTTTTTGGGGCTGGGGATGGAGTCAGGCTTTGTGTACACCAGGCAAGTGATCCGCTGCTGACCCACATCCAGCCCTACCAGGAACCCTCCACCAGACCCTTTCCTTGACTCTGCTGCAGTCGCGTGTTTCCCGGCATGCTCATCTTTTCAATCACCATCACAAGGAAGGCCCTCAGTAGAACTGCCCGAAGGCTAATTATTCTAGCATTGGAGAAGTGGAAGCAGGGGTGAGAGGTGGAAAAGGGAAGGCCATGGCCAAGCTTGTGCAAAAACAGCTCTGCATGATCGTAGGAAAAAGAATGTCAGAAAGAAAAACCGGTGGGCATGACACGGGAAGCAGAGTGGAAGGAAGAGATCACATGGGCCACTTGAGTCACATTCTCTGCAGGAGGACAAGGGTCTGCCTGGAATCTCAGAATGCCTAAGAACCCCAGGAAACTTGGGGGAAACAGCAGAATGCTCAACCAGGTGAAGCAGAAGGTGAGAATGTTTTAGAGAAGAGAGAATTGGAAATAGCAGCTGAATTCTAGGAGGGATGTAAACAATTACAGAAAAGTATCTGCTACCTATAAAGAAATCCATTTTTTCCTCTTTGCTTGGAATTGCTTTTTGGAATCTTTGGTCATACATTGCATGTTTCTCTGAAGTAAAGTAGATACAGGTATCTCATATGCACTCCAGATCACATCATTGGGAACAGGCATGCATTGGCACTAGTCACTACACACTCAACAGTTCTGACTAGCGGAGCTTTAGTACGTCAAAATGACATAAAGCCCAGGAATCTTTGGAAAGAGGATATGCTGAGATGAGAACCTCATGGAAGCAGAAACTACCATTGGAACAAAATGACTTAAAAGAGCTGAACAGACAACTACAAATAGATGAATTTGCACCCTGCTGCTGATTGTTTATGGTGAGGGACACTGGCTGGAAAACACGATGCAAATTTGTACCAAACTGAGGAACCTCCTTCAACATGACCTTCATCAATGTCACATTGTGAACAAAAATCTACGGACGTACAGCCTGGAAATGATGACCCAAGGTCTTCAGTGTCAAGCAGAAAATTAGTACCATTATCCACCTTGGTGTCAATAGAAGAGGACTCAGGGGTGAAATCCTCCACATTGGAATCTCTTCTCCGTCATCAGGGCAGCTCAGAAATTCTTCATCTGTGCAAACCCCCTGGGGCTCAGAGTCAGTGCTGAGAAAGGATTTTCCCTCCAAGCACCTGAATGTGGAGTCCCTGCACATGAGCATGTCCTAGCTGGCTATCAACACAAGATGTTAGTGTCAAAGTGGCTAAAAACACAGCCTGAGGTCAAATCCAAGTTAAAATGAGGAGCACTGTAACTTTCCAGTGGGGTGGCTGTAAAGGTTATTTAGAAAAATGTAGTTCCCCAGCACAGCATCTGGCTCATGGTAACCTCACCATTCAATGCTGCAACATTCTGGCTGAGCCAGGACTTGGGAAAAGAAGCCAACCCTACTCCAGCACATCCACCAGAGCAGGGAGTGAAACTCCAGCGGAGACCAAAGCAAGCGCCCACTATCTACCCGCATGGGTGAATCAGTGCAAAGCTTCCTTCCAAGAGAGAAGGGACAGGAGCTCCTGCTGATTCCCTTTGTCTCTAATGGGCTGGGATGGCACTGAGAAGGCAGAGGAGTAACAAAGGGCAGAGGACAGAACTCACCAAGCCAGAAACCGAAGTCCAAAGCAGTGCTGGACAAAGAACTGTGCTGTGGTGGCCTCAGGAATGTCACTCTGGGAAGAGAGAGAGTGAGTGGCAACACCTTCTGGATCAGCCACCCTAAAGCCAGCAGGTGTCCATGGTGTACCCCAGAAGCACAGGAGAGACGCTCTTCCCCTGTGACCTGGGCTCCAGGAGGCTGTGCAATCATCAAGTGCCTTGGTGCAGATCTTAAATCAATTTTGAGTGTTGGACAGTTGATGGGTCTTTCCAGCCTGGAAACTTCCATCCTTCAGTTCTGAGCAATGTTTCTGCCCTGCTTCATTGCTCAACTTTCTCCTGCACTAACTTTCTGGATACTGTATTGAGGTTTCCCTTGCATAGCAGGTGTTCCTTGGCCATCTGTTCTTGCCTCCATGCAAGGCCCCAGTGACTCATGGGAAGATCTGGTGCAGAGTTGGGGCTTGGTCATTTTGTGACAAGGAGAACTCAGGCCCGGTCACATTTTTACCTGGTGGCCCTTTGTTGTTACTATTTTTGGTTATTTCTCTGGGTAGCTTCAGTTTATTCAGATAAAGTTCCCCTGGCCTCCCTCTTCCATTTGGCTTTTATCATCTGTGCTTGGCAGGAAGGAGGCTGGGCACAGGGGCTCTTCAGTTCTTGCCACAGACTTTCAAGAAAGTTCTGTGTTTAATCCTGCACCTTCTCTTCCTCTCACTCCCCATGATTTCTTGTTCACTCCAGCATGAGAGAAGGCAGAGTCTGAGCTCACTTCTTAATCTTTTTGCCTGCCAGTGATGTTCCAGATCAGAGGGCAACAGAAGCCATCTTTACTCCATCTCAAAGCTAGTGGATCTGACTGTCCAAGAATCGTGTCCCACTCACTAAGGTGACCTCTGTCTTGTTGCTTTTCTCAGCAGCTTATTTAACATTAGACTGCCTCACATTTTCTAGCAAGCTCTATAATTTAAGGGAACATCCTGTACCATTTCATCAGTTTTATTTGAAAAGCACCCTAAAGTGTCAATTACTTGAAAAATGGACATGAACCCAGGGGCAAGCAGACACAACTAAACTGCAAGCCGTAGAAGAGATGTGAGCTTGCCCTAAACCTGGCCCTTCACAAGCCACTCCACCATGCATCCTTAGTAACAAACACAAATATTACAATGAAGAGACTGCCCACATCTACCACTGTCAACAACCTCCCCAGGAAGCACAGGAGCTCCTAAACTTTTCAATTTAGAAGCATTTTAGTCTCCTGGTATGCCTTTGTTTTTTTTTAAACCTAAAATACATATGTATTTGAAATCTCTTTGGATTTTCTTACCAGGGAATGGGTAGTCAACACAAGAAGAATCTCCAGAATTCAGTTAAACTATAAGATAACACACAGAGGGGGAAATAATGTGTCTCCAGACATCATCTTATAATCCAAATCTCCCAGGCCCATGGTCAGGTGCATGGCTGCTGTCACTGTCTGTGCCCCATTCTGAAGGTTCATGAGGCCAATTCCACCTGCTGGAGACACCTGACCCAGCCCAGCTTTGCCACTCAATGCCAAGGCACAGTAATAGGAAATATGCATACCACTGGCACAAATCATCATCTCCTGCTACAGCTTTATTAGTAATGGAGGTGATGATTTGTTCTCCCATCTCTTGATTATTCTCTTATTTACCAGGTGCACAGCTCATATTGGGAAGAAGAGCAGACTTCTTAAACCTCAACGGGCAGGATCACCTTCCCAAGGCACATATTTTTCAAATTGAGGCAACTAACCTATTACCAAAATATACATGCATTTCCTAATAATTTGCATTATTGTAGTATTTGACAATAATTACAATTATTGACAATAATTACGAAAGCTCTTTTGATAACTTTCTGTAACAACCAGTGGAGTTGTGATTACATGATGAGTTAACAGGAGCTGATTTTCAAAATGAGTCAGTCAGTGTTAAAACAGAGATTAGAATATTTGTATCTTCAATTCTCTTAAAGGCTGTCACTGCACCTATTAAACATTGCTGACCATTTTAAAAAACAATTCTTTGATGTATGTGCTTTCTACCTACATCTCAGAGCAGAAGTTAAGCAACTTCTTAAGTAGGTATACATACTTACGTAAGCATAATAGCCCTACCGCCTATTAGCTATACGACGATAATAAAGTTGCATATGAACATAGGAGATAATGTGATTGTAAATATTAAACCACCGTACTTTACTTTTTCCCCTTTAGTTATGTTCCAGGACAACCTTTTTCTTTCTACCCAAGAAAATGGAAAAAAATCCTTATTACCTTTATGGTAAGAGATATTGAAATATACACTGATATATAGAAAAGAACGTACTCCATTCCATGGCTATAACTTAATCAAGAGCTAACAGTGCAGGGTGCTCAGAGTCCACGGTTCTCCAGTGAGTGGAGACCTTTCCCTGATGCTTCCTTGGGGATTAATTATCAGGTTTACATATGAAGATGTAGAAGATGGAGGAAAAGCTGCCCTTTTGTGGGTCACAGGGAAGGGATAATGGAAGAAAAGAGGATGCCAGGGAAGAGGAGACAAGAGGTGGGGCCAAGGGTGAGAGGTACGTGTTCAAACGCATCCCTCTGTGCGCTTGTCCATGGGAGAAGAAGGGTAGGTCGAGAAGGGAGAATATCACCCCTATAAGGCTGGTCCTTTGTCCCACTTCCCCACTTCAAGTTCTGGAAATGTACTGCCAGGCCAGGCTGGGGTCCAGCACCTGAATGTGTGACTCGGCGAGGCACACCTGGCAGGTACATTTCCTGGACTTCTCTCAGTTAATGGAGGTGGAGACAGACTCTGAAGTGGCAGAAGGGCTGCCTGGAGATCATACAGAGGAGGCCATCTCAGAATATGGACGGAGCAGCAAACAAACAACAGCTCAATTAGAGGCCCATGAACAAACCTCAAGGAGGCCTATGGAGAACCCACCAGCAGGGCCAAGCAGGTAAAGGCAGTCTGGGAAAACCACGAAGCTCTGGTCATGCAAAACGGGGCAGCCTCTACCTGAGCAGAAATCCTGGCTTTACCTTGGAATGACAAGAGCACAAGGTCAGGGGACAGCATTCTGGAGCCAAAGGAGCCAGTCATCAGCCCTTGTGTCCACTGACACACACGGCATGTTCCATGAAATAATGGAAACTATACACACATCTCCACACACAGAAGGAACCTTGATCTGAGGGTTGGGACATGGCTATAGCCCAGCCATTCAGCCAAGAGCACCAGCAATACCTGAGGCACTGATAAAGCTATTGCTTCGAGATTAATTCTAAACCCAGCAGACTGGAGTCAGAGTAGAGGAAATATAGGGTGTCTGTATCTGTTATCTGTTGCAACGTTGTGTTGAGAAGCAATGCATCTGTCCTTTTGAGAAATCATGCATCAGAGTTATTGAGAAAGAACAATATAGCTGTATTACCCAGGATTTCATCAAACTGGTTTTCAACATGAGAAATCAAGTGCCTAAGGAGAGCTTGCCGGTTTTAATGAAGTTACAGGTTAAATTGCCACAATGGTAATTCTTAAGTGTTTTTTGATAGGAGTGTCACAACTTTGTTTATTGTTGAAAAAAGGGTAATCATAAAATTTTAGCAAAGGATGAATTTTATATTCTTGGAATACTTAATGACATCCAAGACTATTCAATCACTCAAATACAAGGATGACGTTCTTAGAATAAGCTCTTCTAGTCATTCCAGAAGAGCGTTCTGGATCCCGTTAATTTAAGACTACTACTTTGATACATTTCTGGAGGGAATATTTGAATTTGTCATTGAGAATATATTGGCACCCAGGTACATAGAGTGTATTTGTAATTAGTGAAGGGAATCATTTTCATAACCAGGAGAAAGCCAGGTGGTGTGAGCATCATGTTAGATCATTTCTCTGCCCTGGACTCATAGTTCCATGGAGCTGTGAGAGTCTCATAGTGCCAGTGGCCAGAAACTCAATACTGAATTGCAGACATTTATCCATCAAACTTGGATCAAGGAATTCTCTTCAAAACTCCGTTCAAGATTATATTCCTAGGAAAACTCTTTAGGTCTTTTAGGTGATTGATGTCCTTTTAGCATTTGATAGTCATTTTGGATTAAAAAAAAAGTAACCTGGGTCCAAAGAATTATTGAAAGGACATAAACATGGACCTTGAATCAAAAATAACTGAAGTTAGAAATCTAAGTAAAGATGAACTACTCTGATACAAGACTATCATGTGCATGAGTGACTACAGTTTCCTTTCCATTAATGGGAAAAACTGCTGTGACTTACGGAGCTGCTATGCTACCTTCTATTACTGTGATAAATGGCTAGGGCAGTGTCTTCCAAAGTGAGTAATGTCTTGCTGGACATTTGTAATTCACTTAAACCTGCTAACATAATAACAGATACAGTGATATAACCTCCGGATTCACATTAGCATCTATAGCTCCGTCTGCTCTTGCTGAATCAAAATTAAAGATGCAGGGAATGAAAACAATGTTTTGGCTATGTGATGATGTTTTAACATATATCATTTTCTCAGTTGGAAATGCTACAAAACAAGAGCGGATCAGAGTCATTTTATCTTCTAAACTTCTTTACCATGTTAACAAATTACCTCAATGTGAAGGAAATTATCACCAGAAAACAAAACAAAAGCAAGTTATTCGCCCTATTGTGGAACTTTAAAGTCCAACAGAGTATTCCATTCTACTCACAAAGACCATTTAAGCAAAGCTGTCTAGAAACCTTATAAAATAAATTTCTAATAAAATAAATCAGTTTTTACTGAAATACTTAAACATTAATTTCTACAACGTTTAATTAGCCCCAAACAACTGAGTTTCATGTGACCTCAGTAACTGAGATCAGATGAAGTATTTGAATAGGAAGGAATTTGGGTAAAAACCTAATTTTTTTAAACCCAAACACTTTTTATCCTACACTATTGCAGCTGTGATAGCTTTGATCAGTTTTATTTAACTCTAGTTAACACCTACATGCCAGCATATTTCACAAAATGCATTAGATTTAAATCTGCTTGAAAATAGGACACTGTACACTGGGGCAAGCTGTAGGATGTATCATGGTCCTAATTATCAGGACCACTCCGGGGTCCTAATCCCTGGAGGAACTTATTTGGATGAAGGGTCTTTGCAGATGGGAAGAAATTAAGACTCCTGAGATGGGAGGTTATTCTGAATTTCCCAGGTGGCCCTTCAGGCCATTATAAGCATTCTTTTAACAGGGACATTTGACCCACACCGGGGAGGAGAGGATATGAAGACAGAGGAAGAGACTGGCAGCCTATGGTAATTAGCTGAATTCAGTGTTTTTTCAAGGTTTCCTCTAAACATTATTTTAAATGGTGTGATACAATATTATTTTTTGTGCCACACTCAATTCTTGTATCTCGTAGTAGTTCCCCCCCATAATAATACCCAACCCTGTCATTTCCTTACTCAGAACAATCAATGGCAGTACTGTGAGAGGTAGTCCAACTTTGCACTGAGTGTCTGGGTTACGTTTTTGATGTTTAGCTAAAACCTTCCTTATTCTGTGAATCGAATGCTAGGCATCGATTTCAAAACTGTATACTTTTTGAGAACGGCATAGTCAGAATTTTGTTTCCTCTTCTTCTATTTGAAGTTCCTCATTCTAGGATTACTTCTAACTAACTAAAGTTAGAAACATGTGCATTATCTCATTAAAGATTCTCTGAAATGGCTAAGAACTGAGTTTCTAAAAATCATTTTTGCTATTAAATTTTTACAGAAATCTGGTACAGGAAAGTCTTTGTGCTTTTTGAATCATTTCCTGTCCTTATTGCAGTGCTCATGAAAAAGAGGGATGCTTTAGCTAACCCAGCTGCTGAGCTGCCAAGAATAGTAAATTACTCCAACACTCCTATCTGATGCCATCCTACCGCACTTTTTTTTCAGCAGGATTTCCTCATTTTTCACAATTATTTGTTTCCACTCTAAATAAGCTTCCTACAAATAGCCTTGGTCAGATGTCTAGTTAGTTCTGTACAGAGTTGCCGCAAATATAAAGAAGCCCCAGTTCATTATTCCCACATCCCTCTAATTAAAGTTAAAAATACAACTTTTTCATTGAAACGTTCCCTTCTTGCCTTGAAATAGATCATTGTTAAAGTACAAAAAAAAAAAAAATCAAGAATCTGTAAATCCCATTGGAATTCTTCATGATTATTGAAATTTACCATTCAATGCTTTGGATTTAAAAATAGCAACATTGAAAAGATTATTCACATGTTTGGGGAACTGGTAGGAAATCAATCCCAGCCTCCTTCAGTTGTCGCTAGCTTCAGCCATTCTCACCTTCACTCGTGTTCCCAAATACAGATCCTTTTAGTGACATTCTGACGAATATCCGTGAACTATCTGAGAGACTTAAGCAATGCAACACACCCTGGGAACCGACCTCATCGTCCTGAATTGAGTAAGCCACTTCTGTAACTGTCTACTTATTCTTAGGGGAAAACAAATCATTTTGATGATATAAACCAGGAGAGGGGACATCCCCCTCTGGTGCCTCTCTTGTGGTCCCTGCTGCTGTAAGGGAGCCATCACTCGCTATGGCCCCCACACAGAGCACCTTGGCAGAGGGGAAATTTTCATTCTTCATTAAGACTTTTTTTGTTATTGCTGCCTTTCATTTGTACATATATTCACATATATTATTTTTTCTATTTTCTTCTCAATTTAACATTTACTTTTCTTCTTTCCTTTTGGTCTCACTTTAAAAAAATTTTTATTATTATTTTTATTTTTACAGACTTCATTTTGGTTCATTGTACATGTGGGGTACAAATTTTCATTTCTATGGTTGTGCATGATGTACATTCATATCATTCTTGTTAATCACACATGTACACAGGGTAATGATGTCTGTCTCATTCCATCATTTTTCATACCCCACCCCTCCCCATCTCATTTCCCTCTACATAATCTAAAGATCCTCCATTCCACTCTCACCCCCCACCCCCCCAACCAGATTTTATATCATCATCCACTTATCAGGGAAAACATTAGACCTTTGGTTTTGGGGATTGGCTTATTTTACTTAGCATGATATTCTCCAGTTGCATCCATTTGTCTGCAAATGCCATAATAATCTTCTTTATGGCTGAATTTCACTTTTTAAAAGTCTTCTCTTGCTTTCCCTTTTTCTTTTCTGCTTAATTTTTATTCTTTCCTTTTTTCTAGTTTTTACTCTTTTGCTTCCTTTGTAAGTTTTATTTTTTGATTGTTGTTGTTTTTTTTTTTTTTGCTTCTTAGTTTATTCTATGTCATTTTCGCCCTTTTCTATTGTTGTTGGTATTGCGGTTGTTATTTTTGGATTTTACTGAATTTCTTTACCTGGTTTCATTGTCATTGCTGCTCATTTCTTCTTTCTCTGTGGTGCTGGGGCTCCAGTCAGCACTTGGGGCAGGTTGAGTGGGTGCTCTGAGGCGAAGCCACAGTTCCAGCCCAGCTCAGAGAAACTGCACATTACTCCACCTATTGCCTTCCTGACTGAACACTGGAAGATACTGAAACATTAAGAATGGGGAGAAAAAAGTCCTGGGCCACTGACCCAACCCCACATAGGCCCAGCTGAGCAGGAGCTGAAATTCCACTCCAGGACATTCACCCCCACAGCAACAGCAGAGAGAAATCACACAATGAGGGTGAACTCCGCAGCCATGCGGAAACTCAGCACAGGAGGCTTCCATCCCTGTCAGAATGCACACTGCTGACAAGATTGGAGGAAGAACCACAGAGGGTGCAACCTACATATCTTGCTATCTACATCACACCCACCTGAACTACCTGAGGGATCCCATTCTGTGAGACTTACAGGGAAGTTAGGTCTCTCAGAATCTGACACTATGCATTGTTTCAAAATCCTCTAATCACAGTCAAAAAAGCCACAGAGAAACAACACTATGAAGACCAGTTGTAATTAAACTTCAACACTAAACAACGACCCAATATCCAAGACACATAATCAAGAGAAGGATGCTTACTAAGAAGCCCCTTGCATTAAAAGTGGAAGAGATATTTATTCCAACTGATGTACAAATCTCAACATATGTATCAAAGTACATTCTACTATCATGTATAACCAATTAAAACAAATTAAAAACTTTAAAGAAAGAAATATAAAAACAAGGTAACACAGTACCTTCTAAGTTCACAACCCTCTGGTAAACAATTCCAAAGATACTAAAGGAGATAAAATGTTGAATAAGAATTCAAAATAACGAGTTATAAAAAGCTCAATGAATTCAAAGAGAATACAAAAAAATAGCTAAGTAAATTAAGTAAGACAATGAAGGTTACTAATAAACAATTTGATAAGGACATAGAAATTTTGAAAATGAACCAAACACAAATGTTGGAAATGAAAAGCTCATAACTCAGATTAAAAACTCAATTGAAAGCTTCTCCAATAGAGTAGATCAAAAGGAAAAAATAAGAGTTTCAGGGCTTGACAGCACTAAAAATAAGACTCTGAAATATGGAACATACAAGATCTCTGGGACTCCTTTAAAAGGCCAAACATGGACATAAGCTGAACAGATGAGGGATAAGAGTTATAGGCTGAAGGTATAGAAAAGCTAAAGTGGTCATAAAGAAGCTCTCCTTTACATATTATAGTTAAACTGCCCAAAGTACAGAGTAAATAAAAGATGTTAAAAACTTCAGGAAAGAAGCTCCAGATACATTTAAAGGCAAACCCAACAGAATATCAATAGATTTCTTAGCAGAAATTCTATGGGCCAGGAGAACATAGGATAGTGTGTTTTAAGTTCTAGAAAAGGAAATAACAGCTAATCTATATTACTATTCCCAGCAAAGTTATCCTTGAGAATTGAAGATGAAATAAATATTTCCCATGACAAATATAAACTAAGAGAATTCACTACTACTAAACCAGCATTACAAAAGATACTTAAGGGAATCCTCAAATATATACCTGGATAAACACCACAAGCATACAGGAAAGGATACATCTCACTATAAGAGTAGATAAGCAAATGAGACTTAGGAAAGAATAAAACAGTATTGTACCCAAACCATCCAATCTTTAAGATAAATAAAAGAGGAAGAAGTAAACACAGAGTAATCAAAACAACCAGAAGTAAAACAACAAAATGACAAGAACAAGCACCTACCTTTCAGTAATAAACCTGAATGTAAATGGTCTTAATTCTCCAAATAAAAGATGTAAATTGACTGATTATTTGAAAAAAACAAGACTCGATAATATGCTGCATGCAAAAACAAAAACAAAACCAACCAAACAAACAAAAACCTCAGGGGCAAAGACATATACAGACTAAAAGTGAAAGAATGAAAAAAGATATTCCAAACAAATGGAATCCAAAAGCAAGCAGGATTAATCATACACACATCTGGGGGAGAAAAACAGACTTTTAGCCAAAATCAGAAGAGATAAGGAAGTTGCTATACATTGATAAAGGGAATAAACTGTCAAGAAGATATAATAATAATAATAATAAATACACATGCCCTGAACATCAGAATATCTAATCTTATAAAGCAAACTCTACCATATGTAAAATTAGACAAAGGCCCCAATACAGTAAAGAGGGTGATTTCAATACCCCACTCTCATTAAAAGACACGAGGTCATACTACTGAAAGTGATCTGTAGATTCAGTGCAATCACCATCAAAATACCAATGACATTCTTCAAAAACTTGAAAAAAATTGTCATAAAATTCATATGGATTCACAAAAGACCCCAAACAGCTGAAGCAATTTTCAGCAAAAAGAGCAATGCTGGAGACATCATAATACCTGGTTTCGAATGTGTTACAGAGCCATAGTATCAAAAAACATCATGGTATTGGCATAAAAACAGACATGTAGACCAATGGAATAGAATAGAGGATCCAGAAATAAACTCATGAATCTATAGCCAACTTATTCTTCACAAAGATTCCAAAACATACACTGGAGAAAATATAGTCTCTTCAACACACACTGCTGTTAAAACTGGGCATCCACATGTAGAAGTTTGAAACCAGAGACCTCTTTCTCTCTTGCCCTGTACAAAATCATCTTGAAATGGCAAAGACCTCAATATAAGACTGGAAACTTTGAAACTACTGAAAGAAAACATAAGGGAAACTATTCAAGATATTGGCACAGGTAATGATTTCCTAGATAGGACTATAATAGCTCAGGAAACAATAGAGAATTGATAAATAGAATTACACCAAATTAAAAAGGTTCTGCACAGCAGAGTAAAGGTCAACAGAGTGAAGAAATAACTTTCAGAACAGAGGATTTTTCCCAACTATTCATCCAATTGAGGATTAATATGCAGATTCTATAAAGGACTTTAGTAGGGTGAAACAGACATTATTATGTCTGTACATAAATGACTGCATGACTGATATGATCTTACAATATGTACAATCAGAAAATTGAGAAATTACACTCCATTTATGTATGATCTATCAAAATGAACAAATGCATTCTACTGTCATGTACAACTAATTAGACAAACAAAAAAATTTTTAAAAAACTTAACAAAAGATCAAGTAATTCTATCAAAAAGTTGTCAAATCATCTGAATAGATACTTCTCAAAGGAAAAAGTATGAATGGCCAATAAATATATGAAAAAATGCTTAATATCTTTAGCTATCAGGGAAATGAAAATCAAAACTACATGCAGATTTTATCTCACCCCAGTCAGAATGGCTATTGTTTGAAAAAATAAACAAATGCTAGTGAGTATGTGGAGAAAAAGAAATGCTTACACACTGTTGGTGGGATTGCAATTTGGTGGAATCACTGTGGAAAACAGAAGTTTCCTCTGCATTCCTAAAAATGCAGAATTTCATAATTGCTAAGATATGGAATCAGTCCAGGTGCTTGTTAAAAGATGAATAGATAAGGAAAACATGATATATATGAATCATACATGTACATATACATAACATATATATATATCATGCATATAGAAGGTGTATATCATGTATATATCTGTCTATATATATAATGTACATATCTTATATATACATGTATATACATTTGACTCTTGAAACTCAAGATTGAATCTTGAAACAGAATCGAACTGAAACTGAACTTGGAATTAAATCTTGAAACAGAAGATTCAATTTTATATATGATATAAAATATATAAAACATATACGCATGTAATGTGTGAGTCTGATGTATTACTCATAAAGAAGACTGAAATCACGTTATTTGTAGGAATATGACTGGAGCTGGAGGACACCATGTTAAAGCAAACAAACCAGACACAGAAAGACAAAAAAAAAAAAATAGATGACTTGGAAGTAGAAGTAGAAGTCGGCCGATTAGGGAAGGAAGTAGGAAAGAGGAGAGGGAAAGAGAGGGACAAGGGATGGTGGACAGGATCAAATGTCAATATATACACATATGGTCATGTCACATGGAAGCCCATCAACTTGTATAGTCAACATGCATTAATAATTTATATCATAAATTTGACCTTTTATTAAAGGTCAAATTTCATAAAGGAGGCAATGCATGAATTCACAAGAGAGGAAGAACACTTTGGAACTGGACATTGAAGCTTGCATGTGGCTTGAACACAGGTGTGCACAGGGAGGTCAGGGTTGATGAAGACTGAAGGTGAGTCTGAGGAAGGAGGCAGGATCTGTATATCACCAAAGTGGCCTGTGATTTATCCTTTAGGCACCAGGAAATGAATTCAGGAAGTTAAACAGGGGTAGCCTGATCGTGGCAGTGCCATATATTGGGTAACTTTGCAAACGTTTGAGAGAATACTGACAGGAAGATTTGTTGCCAGTGGGGTGAAATGTAAGGTTCTGAACTAAAAGAAAATCCCTAAAAATGAGTAAAACAGAGTTAGAGGAACATGAGAGTGGCCCTGTGGGAAGCTCTTGAATCACCACCAGTGGGTAATGGAATGGAGTGGTCCAGAGCACTTTCTGCCTTGGATTCCTTGGATTCCTTGGATTACAATCCCAGCAGTTTACCACACCATTGAGGTCTATTGAGATGTCATGGTTAAGAATTCAACACCGTAGGTACATAACAAAATATCTGCAATTGCTAAAACAAAATCAGCCCCTCAGAATTTGAGGCTTAAATTTGATGTAGTGGTTAAACTGTCCATTACTGGCATACAATTAAATATTTTTTGACTCTGTAATAAAACAATTATGGAAATTATGTTTTATATTGTCAAGTGAAGTGGAAGCTCATGATTGAATTTTAATTTTAACGCAATTGTTTAAGTAATATTCAAGGCACACTAAAAGACACCCTTAGGAAACAGAATGAGGAAATACTCCCTGTAGACACGTGAACTGGTGAGTCCAAGTTGTACAATCATGACCCAGGCCCAGAGCACCAACTGGTTATTAACTTTCTACAGACTGAGTAATGGGGACAGGCTGCTTTGTTAACAGGACCTCTCCACAGGTTAGAAAGCTCACAGACTTAGGCAAGGGGTGGAGGAAAAATGATGGGAGACTGCTGTTGGGCAATCATTCGGTCCTGACATGGCTGGTGAGAGTTTACATCAATGGAAGAGTGGGTGCTCGGAGACTAGGAAGGTCATGCTGATGGAGGAGAACCAGTAGTTGCCCTTGATGTTTCTGGACACAAATAAACTCAGTCCACACTTAATGAGCATCCTCCAGGTGCCCCACACTGTGAAGGCTTCTTAGGGATACCAATGGACATTGAGTATGCAAGAGGACCTCACTGACCGATCAGAGACAGGGGTATAAATATCTAGACAGTAAATGATCAGTTTTATTTACTAGATACTTAGTAAAGACCACAGAGGAGCTGACTTGGGGACTTAGAATTCTCTCACGAGGCAAGATCTTTTTGCTTGCATGTTTCAGATTTTTCCAGGTGGTTGAGTGTGAGAAGGCCTTCTCAGCAGAGGACATGATCTAGTTTGATGGCCCCCGTAACATAAAGGAACTGAAGTGTTTAACTGTGTGGGGTGCGGACCAAGGCCCCAAGTTAGGCACTCGAACTCGGCTAACTGGATATGCATTTGGAGAATTTCTTGAGATCAGACATCATGGGGTTTATTATTCCCACTGGAAATGGGTCAGATTTTAATCTCAAGGTTCAGGGAACATGGCTATGGAAGGCACTTATGCAGAGGTGAAGTACTCAGATGTGTGTTGGGAAGGAAGTTCAATGTCAAGGGCAAGAATGTAGCAAAAGGGAGTAATTCTGGAGTCAGACACCATTGAAAAGGTCACTGCAGTAGCCAAGGGATAAAGCTGCAGGGCCAGATAGCAGTGTGGAAAGGCAAGAGGAGGAGAAGGTTCGAACAAAGTCTGAACGACACTGACAGAGAATGCAGAGCAAGGGTTGGTTTTCCCTGGCAGTCAGCTGGGACATAGAAATACAAGCGACAGAAGAGATACCACCAGCTGCCTTCATCAGATGTTCAGGCAAAAAAGAATCAGAGCAAAGGAAGAAGACACCCTGTCCCCTTAAGTGGACTCCACTGGACTCAGCACAGCCCTCAAGGGGCTCCTGACCCCTGGCATTAGTGAAACAATGAGATTAAAGCCCATCATGCAGTTTCTGTTAAAATCAAAATTCCCTTATTAATATATTCTAAGCTGGTAACAGATTGATGCTCAATGGCATCATTGATTCAATGAACATTCATTTGTTTCCATCTATGTTTCCTGCTCTGGGTTAAACTCCCAGGGAAATGCAACAAAACCAGAAAAAAAATTTCGAACTCTTTATGTATGATACATTTTCTTGCCAAAGATTCTTTTTTTTTTTTTTTTTTTGGTAACAGGAATTGAACTCAGGGGCACTTAACCACTGAACCACATCTCTCAACCCTTTCTACATTTTATTTTTAGACAGGGTCTTGCTGAATTGCTGAGGGCCTTGCTAAGTTGCTGAGGCTGGTTTTGAACTCAGAATCCTCCTGCCTTAGCCTCCCATGCTGCTGGGATTACAAGCATGCACTAGCATGCCCGGCTCTTACCATGGATTCTTTTTTTTTTTTTTTGGAATCAGGGATTGAACTCAGGGACACTCGGCCACTGAGCCACATCCCCAGCCCTATTTTGTGTTTTATTTAGAGACAGGGTCTCACTGAGTTGCTAAGGGCCTCGCTAAGTTGCTGAGGCTGGCTTTGAACTCGTGATCCTCCTGACTTAGCCTCCCAAGTCGCTTGGATTACAGGTGTGCGCCACCACGCCTGGCTACCATGAATTCTTATGTGACTATCTTGCAGCTGATTTTTTGTGCCTCCTTATTTGGAAGCTGTGCAACCTCTGCTGGCTAAGGAGGCCTCTGACAGTGCATTTTAGATTCTTAGGATTAGGACTATTAGTCCCTAAGTGGAGATTTAATCACTTTATTTTAGAGTGTTATACTTTGCAGGTTGTTAGTACTTAGGGCACAGACCCCAAAATTCTTTGTTAATGATTTTAGCTTTAGTAGAAATCTTTTTATTGTTGCCACTACGTGAAGTAGGGGAAAAGGGCAAATTGACATTGAGACACTGTGTTTCTCTACTTTAACACCATGTGGTCCCATTGTTGAAAAGCCATTAGACATTATCATTGGACTACATTGTTTTTAAAATCTGTGTTTTTTATGAAAGCCAAATGAAGATCTGAATTTTCAAGAAAGCATCCAAAATGTTTTATGGCTCATTTGCATATTGACCATTGACTTAAAGACCAATGGCATGAACGCTGAATAATCTTGATTTGGGAAGATCACCAGAATCATATATTCAGAGAACCTAAAATGGCAGGTAACTATTCAAACATGAATAGTTCATGGGCAGAAAAAAATTTTTAAAAGAAAGTCATTTAAAAAGTGCATGAACAGTTCTATTTCTCCTTTTTCCCAAGAGAAACAGTCTGCTTTACCTATCACTGCAATCTACTCAACAAATTTGGACACCTACTTACTTGCTCAGCTTAATGCAGAACGATATCATTATTTTGTATTCAAAAAAATCACTCAGAATGATTGATTTATTTTCCAGTTGGTCATACAGCACGACTCCTGGCTGACAATTGCTTTTCCAATTTTTGAGTTGTCCCTTGTCCCAGCTCTTAAGTGCGTGTCCCATACTCCTTTCCTAATTGAGGACTGTTCATGAGCCAGCGTCTTTGACAGCCGACAGCCACATGTCTAGGCACTGAAAGGGAGCACTTCCCTGCCACTCCACTCTCAGCACAGACAGGATTCCAACCTCCACTAAATAACAAATAGCAACCCTTGCCCCCTGCCCCCGTCTGCTCGTCTTCCTTTGGTGTGATGCTGTCAATGTCCCCGTCCATCCTGATGGCATTCATGCTTTCTGCCTGCCCTCAGCAAGCACACCACTCTTTAGTGCAATCTGCTGATCAACGGATGGAATGTGAGTCTGGAGGATTTCTCTTTTCGATTTTACAATACCTATTTGTAGGAGGAGCAAATATTTTTTAGGATGAGTAAAGAAAGAAACACGTGAACCACTTTTAAACCAAGACACTGATATTTTATCACATAGTTCATTTTTAGAAATGATCAAAAGATGATGTTTTAGTAACATTAACGCTCAGTTAAAATGTTAAAACTTTCTTGTCTAAAACTGCGCTTTAGGGGAAATTGCAAGAATTTTTGCTATAAAAAAGAATTTGTTTGACTAAAACCAATTTATTAGTACTTGTGTATGCACACATTTAATGTTGTCTCTCCACCCCAGATACACAGCCACAGCCACACCCACACTCGGCTCCCTTATTTCCACACACTCCCGCCCTGACTCACAGCCTCAGTGGCCCCCTGTACAGTGCCTGCCACACCCTGCACCTCAGCTCAGTAGACGGCAGCCACTCTCATCATCAGATCTCAACATACAAGTGTAAATCCTTTTCCTGACAAGAATGTCAGAAACTGTTCACCAAGACCAGTTAATCTCCCAACTCATAAGATAGAGATTTAAAAAGTTATTAATAAATGACCTGCAATTTTGTCAAGGATTGCCTTTAGGGATAATTTTTTTAAAAACCCACTTATTTCAAGAATATATTATTCTTTGTGCATTGCTCTCCTTACATGGGCATACAAAGCTTTAATGATGTGATCCTGCCTGTGGACCCATTATATTTCAGCTTACACTACTGGATGGATTTTTGTGATGCATAATTTATTTGAAGATCAGCCCTGTTTGCTTGATTCATGACAATCCAAAATGTCTCATGCACTGAAATCTGGAGTACCTCCTCAGTCCACTCTCCTCTCTCCTGTGTCTTGGTTAGCTTCTGCCTTCCCCTTGCCTACCCGTGGCCCTCTGTGAAAGCAGGCTTGCTCAGGTCATTGTGCTACTCATAGCTCTACCTGATCAGCCTGTGCTGGCCTCCTACAGATGGCTGTGCACACCAACCAACCAGCCTTAAGACACTGTTTAGTGGACTTATGGTCTCCCTTGTTAAAGCTGTATGGTGGTGCAATCCAAGAAACACCCTAAGAGTGGCTAATGTTAAGCCCTCTTCTGAGTGATGCTCAGTATTCATCTGACAGAATACTTTTTTTTTTTTGGTTCTGTAATTTCTCACTGTATTTTTAAACAAATAGCTCAAGCCTACAAGAATTACACATAGCACACACATTTTCTACCTTTACCAAATTAGATTCATAGTAGGAGTCTTCCTTAGACATATGAAATATATATTTTAAATATTTATGTAAAGAATACATATGCATTATATTTAGTATATCTATATATACACACACATAAATAGATGTTTTCATATGTGGCTCTTTAAAACAGTTTCTGACGAACTCGACTGGAGTGTTGGACAAAAGCAATTACAATAAATATGATAGTTATTATAATAAAAAAGTCTTTAAGATCTATTTCCTTCTTTCTTTCTTCTTTCTTTCTTTCTTTCTTTCTTTCTTTCTTTCTTTCTTTCTTTCTTTCTTTCTTTCTTCCTTTCTTTCTTTCTTTCTTTCTTCTTAATAACTCACGGAGGAAGTTATTCTACCCTCAGCTAATATGAGGTCAGGTAATTTCTCATCATCGCTGAAATGCTATTTCTTTTTTTAAATCTTTGTTTTATGTACTTATTCATTTTTTATGTGGTGCTGAGGATTGAATCCAGTGCTTCACACATGCTAGACAAGCGTTCTACCACTGAGCCACAACCTCAGCCCTGAAATGCTATTTCTAAACAAAATATGCTTAATGATAAACTAATAAGATGGTTAGTAGAGTCAGTTATGCATTTTCAAGACTTGTTATCTTTTGCTCACAGTGTTTTCGATGACATAAATATCAAGGCAGGTTTAAAGTTATCACTTTTCATTTTTATTATTATATGTTTTACAGATTAATGACAATTTAAAATAATACCCATCCCGAAAGATATTTAATAGACATTTTTGTACCATGGTAAACCCAATTGTTTCCTGTTTAATCTAAGGACACAGGTGATTATTGATCACTGAAGTTATGAATTTAGCCAGTAACTACTTGTTGAATGGTAGACACTGGAAAAGTACGCAAGAATAAGACAGGGACTGCCCTCCACTGTTGACAGTGTAACTGGGCTGGTGGATTCATAGGCCAATCCTTGCAAAAGAATTGAGCACAGTCTGTCAAAGAGGCATGTGCATAGTACAGACGTGCAGAAGAAAGGGGGGAATTGCCAGTTTTAATAGAAAGATCTAGGTTTTATAGATGACAGAGCATGTAAAACTGTGATTGGAGGAAGATCGGGAGCTGGATTGATGGACAGCATATGTAGTCATGGGAAGGCTCAAGGGGTCACGAAAGGCTGGAGCATTTCTAGGTAGGACTTGTTCAGCACAGAGGCAGAGGAGATCTGCTGCAGACTCCAAGGAGCTCTACCTTTCTGGGATGTTCACAGCTCCTCAATTCCACTGCCAATCCCTCTCCAGCAGAATCTGGCCTTTGGGGACTCATCTTTCATTTGCCTGGCAACACAGTGTATTCCCAAGCTTGTTTCTGTCCCCCTACTCTGATTATGCTGTGTTAAAGTGATGGGTACTAGATCAGAAACTCCAGCTGATAACAACTCTTTCTACTTTCTGTCTCCAAGTTACATTAGACTTCAAGTCCAAAAACCTTGCATCTCCACCATACAGCCTTTAGGATAGTGAGTGAAACGTTTCACTCCTTAGTTTTTGTAAAAATAGTTTCAGTTGTAGGTGGAGACAATACCTCTATTTATTTATTTACGTGGTGCTGAGAATCAAACCCAGTGCCTCACACGTGCTAGGCAAACGCTCTACCCGGAGCCCACTCCTTAGTCTTTAGAGACATTGTTTTAAGAAGCAATAGACCCATATCTGATTTAATTGGTCTCTTTTAAAAGGAGACTACTAAAGTCACGGTTAATTTTTAAAGCAAAGATCAATAACATATGGTGGCCAATAAAACCTGAAAATATGTAAGAATCCATGAGAAATTGTTTAGTAGGAACACTCCACCACCTTGCCTTTTCTTTGTAATACATTTCAATGCTAATATAATCAAAACCACCTTAAGATTTCATCTTACCCCAATTAGAATGTCTTTTATTAAGAATATAGGCAACAACAGGTGTTGGCGAGGATGTGGGGAAAAGGGTACACTCATACATTGCTGGTGGGAGTGCAAGTTGGTGCAGCCACTCTGGAAAGCAGTGTGGAGATTCCTTAGAAAACTTGGAATGGATCCACCATTTGATCCAGCTATCCCACTCCTTGGCCTACACCCAAAGGACTCAAAATCAGATTACTACAGTGATGCAGCCACATCAATGTTCATAGCTGCTCAATTCACGATAGCTAGATTGTGGAATCAACCTAGATGCCCTTCAATAGATGAATAGATGAAGAAACTGTGGTGTATATACACAGTGGAATATTATTCAGCCATAAAGAAGAATAAAATTATGGCATTTGTAGGTAAATGGATGAGGTTGGAGACTGTTATGTTAAGTGAAATCAGCCAATCCCACAAATCCAAAGGCCGAATGGTCTCTCTGATAAATGAATAATAATGCATACTGGGGGGGGGGGG